>JAJPUD010005342.1:150610-161677 GCA_023553655.1 Myrmecobius fasciatus
TTTGTAACAAAGCTTTGTAAGGGTTAATGTTGAAGAATTACCCATACATGTTTTGCAAATAAAAAAAATAAAAATTAAAAAAATATATTTAAGGGTTCTGATAAAGGCCTCATTTCTAAAATATATAGAGAACTGACTCATATTTATAAGAATTCAAGCCACTCTCCAATCGATAAATGGTCAAAGTATATGAACAGTTTTAAGATGATGAAATTAAAACTATTTCTAGTCATATGAAAAGGGGCTCCAAATCACTATTGATGAGAGAAATGCAAATTAAGACAACTCTGAGATACTACTACACACCTGTCAGATTGGCTAAGATGACAAGAAAAGATAATGACGAATGTTGGAGGGGATGTGGGAAAACTGGGAAACTGATAAATTGTTGGTAGAACTGTGCACGGATCCAACCATTCTGGAGAACAATTTGGAACTATGCTCAAAAAGTTATCAAACTGTGCAAACCTTTGACCCAGCAGTGTTTCTATTGGGCCTATAACCCAAAAAGATCTTAAAGGAAGGAAAGGGACCCACATGTGCAAAAATGTTTGTGGCAGCCCTTTTTGTAGTGGCTAGAAACTGGAAATTGAATAGATGCCCTTCAATTGGAGAATGGCTGAATAAATTATGGTATATGAATGTTATGGAATATTATTGTTCTGTAAGAAATGACCAGCAGGATGATTTCAGAGAGGCCTGGAGAGACTTGCATGAATTGATGCTGAGTGAAACAAGCAAAACCAGGAGATCATCATACACAGGAAGAAGACTATACGACGATGAATTCTGATGGACATGGTTCTCTTCAACAATGATGTGTTTCAATGAAATGTTTTCAAACCACTTCCAATTGTCCAGTGAAGAAAGCCATATATACCCAGGGAGGCCTGTGGGATCTGAGTGTGGACCACAACATAGCATTTTCATGCTCTCTACTGATGTTTGCTTGCATTTTCTTTTCCTTCTCAGGTTTTTTTTTTTTTTTTGGGGGGGGGCTGGTTTTTTTCTTTTTTAAATAGATCTGATTTTTCCTGTACAGCAAGATAACTATATAAATATGTATACATATATTTGATTTGTCATGTATTTTAACATAATTAACATGTATTAGACTTCCTGCCAGCTAGGGAAAGGGGTGGGGGGAAGGAGGGAAAAAATTTTTAACAGAAAACTTTGCAAGGGTCAATGTTGAAAAATTACCCATGCATATGTTTTGCAAATAAAAAGCTTTAACAAAATTTTTTTAAAAACCTACCTTCCTTACAGAGATCTCTCATCAGAGATCATAAGATTTAATTTAATAATCATAGAATTTATCTTTCAAACAATCATAACCACAAAAATAGTCAAAAGCACACCTTGGAAATACTATCTTTTAATTTTACTCAAGAAGGAAAGGAACCAAAGTCCTTTTTTTCCTTCAAGAAATACAAAGAGAATAAATGAGAAATGTGAGCAAACAATATAAAAACATCAAATACAGTAAAGGTTCACAATTTCAAGCTCAATTACATATATTTCTTTAAATTGATACTTAGATATACCTAAACAAATATGTAAAATTTCTGAATATACTAAATTCTATATATGGAAATGTGTTAAATACAATTGTAAAACAGTGAACCCTGAAGCAATGAAGTATGTCTAATAACTAGCACACCTTGGAAATACCATCTTTTAATTTTACTCAAGAAGGAAAGGAACCAAAGTACTTTTTTTCCTTCAAGAAATACAAAGAGAATAAATGAGAAATGTGAGCAAACAATATAAAAACATCAAATACAGTAAAGGTTCACAATTTCAAGCTCAATTATATATATTTCTTAAATTGATACTTAGATATACCTAAACAAATATGTAAAATTTCTGAATATACTAAATTCTATATATGGAAATGTGTTAAATACAATTGTAAAACAGTGAACCCTGAAGCAATGAAGTATGTCTAATAACTAGCCTATATATTTGGTTTCTGATTGGAAAATCAGAATTACTTTTCATACATTTAATCAGGTCACAGCTATAATTTGAAATCTGTAATAATTAAGGAATCATATAATTCAGAGTTAAAAGAGACTGGGTATTTCTAGCCTATTCACTTCTATTTTAAAAATGAGGAAAATGAAGTCGAGAGAGGTTAAGTAACTTGTTCAAAGTTACTAAAACAGACATTATAGATTTAGAAGCCAAGTTCAGAAAATCACTCTTTATAGGGCTGATAAACAAAATAGAATGCTGTAGAAGATCCAATGGGGTAAGAGAAAAAACATGAAAACTTTATAGGGCTTTTCCCTAAAAATCATAAAGAAATTAAAATTTATGTAGCCTATAGTTGAAAATAGTGTTTTCACTTGATCTAAAGTCAAATATGTCACATGGTTCATGAGGAATGGTAGCTCCACAAGGTGAAGCAATTAACATTGGCATCTTGACTCTTTCATTCATTTTCAGCACTTACATGTGCCTATTAGTAAATAGATTTATAAATGATATTACATAATTAAAGTAACCCTAGCAAAATGAACAAATTGCTCAGATTCCTACAAAGAAACCTAGGATCAAAAATACTGATAATTGGAACACAAGAAAACAACAAAAAATGGCAGGAGGAACAATATCTTAGTCCTTTCTAGCCTTTTCGAGCATTCCTCAATGGTAAAAAATAAAATCAGATTTAAAAATACTAGACAGATATATGTATGTACACATGTAGAAACACAGATGTACACACATACAATGACTAAAAAATTACAAATGGAGAGAACCACCAAAAACAAAAAATAAATGTTTAAAATTTAACAAGAATAAAGTTGGCCCAAAAAAAGAGATTTAAGATGTTTTGCCTCCCCCAACCTGTTTGCCAAGGTGGGAAAAGTTTATGGGTTTGGAACATCTTTTTCAGAAATTTTTTTTAATGTATTAGTTTTTTTTTAACTTTTCCTTTTTTTCTTTCTTTTAAAAAAATTGTTATCACAGAAAGCTATGTAAGGGTTATTGTTGAAGAATTACCCACACATATGTTATGCAAATAAAATAAAATTTAAAAAAAAATTGTTATCAGAAGGCTTATTATTTGGACTAGATAGAGTTGCTGGGAGAATGTTGGTAATGTGAAAATAAAAGACTTCATTAAAATATTTTTTTTCATTTATTTATTTATCTGGTTGTTTGTTTTTGCTGAGGCAATTGGGGTTAAGTGACTTGCCCAGGGTCACACAGCCAGGCAGTGTTAA
The DNA here is from genome assembly GCA_023553655.1 of Myrmecobius fasciatus. NCBI lineage: Eukaryota > Metazoa > Chordata > Mammalia > Dasyuromorphia > Myrmecobiidae > Myrmecobius > Myrmecobius fasciatus. Next base: position 153,847 of record JAJPUD010005342.1, read on the forward strand.
ATGTCTGAGGCCAAATTTGAACTCAGGTCCTCCTGACTTCAGGGCTGGTGCTCTACTATTCACTACGCCACCTAGCTGCCCACAAAAAAAAAATTTTTTTTTTTTTAAAAGAAAAGAAAATGAACACTGTAAAATTACTGGACACAAAGTAGACATGAAAAGGTATTTCCCCCATATTTGTTGACAGAGAGGAGTGGGGATGATACGGAATAACTGCATATAATGCCAATTTTTTTTTAATGTTATTAGTCAGCTTTACTGAATATTTATTTTTCTTCCTATCTTTTTTTTTTAACTTTTTTTTTTTTTTAACAATAGATAATACTCTAGGAGGGAGGAAAAATACAAGGAAAAAGCTAGGTGATACAAAAACAAAAGACCAATATAATTTTTTTTAAATGAATAAAATGATTTAGTAAGCATTAGTTGGCAAGATGTATTTCCTCCACTTTGTAAAGTATCTTTTTCAACAATAACCACTAAAAGCAATTATCAAAACAAACAGAATAAATTTATTCAATTATCTAAATAAATTGAAGTATTAAACTAAGATTTTAAGAAATAATAAGGCATATTCAATCACACTGCTTTCACTGAAAATACTATTAATAATCTAAGGGAAAAGGAAAAAGTTTTAGACTACCAGTAAATAAAAAAATATTTTTAAATTTCATTTATTCTCAACCTTTTCATGGTTGAAGAAAATGGTTGGCATGATTTATATGTAAAGTAGTATAAAGTAGTGTAATTTATAAATAAGCTTACACATGTTGAGAGGAGTATGCTCAAAAAACTTTGACCCATAAAGTTATGCAATCAAAAAGTTTGGCAAGACATAAGGAATCAGGAAACAGGATGAAGGACTAGTACAAAATAGGAGTAATCCGATAGCCCATGTGTCTGACACAGGGGTAGCCCTTATTTAGTATAACAGTAAAAACAAGTCTACCACTGAAACAGATACAACCCAGTCATGAGAAACGAAAATAAATTATCACCAAAGCTTTATGTGGGCTCAAGGTAGGCCTAGCAACTTCACATTACTAAGAACTCTTACAAATTCAGCAATCTGATTTAAGGCTTCATGAAAAAAAAAATTCCCCTGAGCAGATATGGCCTTCATACCAAACTCTAGCCAAAGGGCCAAACACAAACAGAAAGGTTCCTCACACCCCTTAAACTTATTTCTCAAAAGACTGTTAATCTCGTCTTAAAAAAGAAAAAACGAGCCAAAGACAATTACCTCAAAGTCTGCAGGAATGCCCTCACCCAGCACCAATTCTTTCAGGAACTACAACCTGGAATCACAGTACCACAACAGGGTCACTCTCCAAAGGGAACTCATACAACCCTGAAACCAATCACAGAGGGATAATCAGCATCAGGGTAAGGGGACACTCAGAGCCAAACATACTAAGAACTACCATCCATGGCAATTCTCAGCCTCTGCAGGAAAGCTAAAATAACTCCTCCTCATTTCCCTTGTCAACTTCACTATAAGATTTCTAACAAAGGATAACTTGTATTTAGTTTGAAAACTTTAAGAAGAAACAAGGGAAATTAAAAAAATAAGGGAAATTGATTACTGTGTTTAATTCAATAGATTGTCTTTGTGCTCCTCAAAGAGCTTTAAAAAAAAATTGAAAATATAATCCCTGCTCCACAAAATTTTGTAGTAAAGACTAAAAAATAAAAAGTCCAAAAAAAAAAAAAGAGAGAGAGAGAGAACATTACCAACTAAAAAGGAATAAAATGTATCAGGTAATTAAAGAACAAGCTAGGTCTAATCCATAAACAAGGATGATTAGTGGGGTGGGGGAAGGGAAGACAGATTGAACAATCACCCCACTCCAACTGAGCCCTAATATCTTTAACAGGTAAATACTACCTTGAAATAATCAGGTATGAACAAGACCTGGAATTTCCACTGACTCAATCAATCAAAAACAACCAGATAAATAGGAGAGGGTGAACTGGGGGGAAAGGAGAATGTTTATTGACCTTCACCTTGATTTTAGAGTTTCAGAGAGCCAGAGGATTTGAACTTTTTCATCAGTATCCTAGTAGAACTCCTAGGAAAAGAGACACTGTCTGCATCAGGAAATTAAAATAAACTAGACACTAAGGAAAAAGCAGCTTTCTCTACAAAGGGTCTAGTGGAAAAACTATGCCAAAGAAATTCAGGAGTATTTCCACAAAGAAAGAAAAGGTCTTCCACAAACCAGTAGATGAAAGTTATCCCTTCAACTAATGTATCTTCAAAGCTTAAACTCAATTTTCTCTGGACTTATTATGTGCTGGTGGAAGATTTCATACAAATTTTAGAAAGATGTTTTCTACCAACCATTTTTATTATGCTAATATGCTAATTAGCAAAATACCAAATTCTTAAAACTAATTAAATCTGGCTAACATCCTCTGATAATCTCTTAGAAAAACCCATACATATTGGGGTTCCTAAGCCACACAAAACATAAGAAAACTCAGCAGGGACTCTAAAGGTTCAAGAAGCCAAGGACTACTACTAGTGAACTTGAAATTAGAAAAACTTAAGTTCAAACTACATGTCAAACAATTTACTAGTTTTGTGATACTGGGCAAGTCACTTAATCTCTCAGCATCAGTTTCCCTATCTATAAAATGGAAATAATAATAGCAGTACCTCAACAGAGTAGGTTAGGGTTCCTAAGATACGATGACATTCTCAGATATGAAGATATTTCAAATGATAAACACACAAGTATGTGTGTGAATAATATCTTGCAATTCTTAATGAGATTTGCCTATTCGTCTCCTTTTGGGCTATTCATACATTGGAGAATGGCTCATATATTTGTTTCAATTCTTTATATATCTGGGATATTAGATCAGCGATAGCTAAATGAGATTGTTATAGAGAGTGACTTTAGAATTATGCTAAAAATTATTTAGGAGAGACTTCAATGAGGAGGGAGGCTTTTAGGTAAGTCTTGAAAAAAATGGAATTTGTATGTAGAGAAAGAAGTATGAACATTACTAATGATGAACAAGCAACATGATTAAAGCAAAATTACCAGGCTTTATGAATCAAAAGATTAAAATGATGAAGTTTCCTAGTTATTACTTTGAGGGACAGCTAGGTGGCGCAGTGGATAGAGCACCAGCCCTGAAGTCAGGAGGACCTGAGTTCAAATTTGATCTCAGACACTTAACATTCCCTGTGTGACCCTGGGCAAGTCACTTCACCTCAATTGCCTTAGCAAAAAAGCAAAAAAAAAAAAAAATCTACTTTGAATAGAGTTTCTAGGAATGGACTTTGTCTATCAGCTGAAAATAAACATTTTCTCACTGCTTACCCAATACAGTCATCAAGAGAACCTGATCACTCAGCAACATCTTTTTTCCATTTTATTTTGGTGGGAATTAAGGGCAGAAAAGAGAGAGAGAGAGAGAGAGAAGAGAATAATTTTAAAACATTCTCCTTTCATACATAAACCCAGAGGCCCTATAAAGTTAGCTCTTTTAAAACTGTAGCAATGATGAGGAAATTAATCCCAAAGTCACTCTTCTATAACAATTTCATTTAGCATTCACTGATCTTCTCATTTGAAACTCTTTGAAAAATAATTTACATTAGGAACCTCAACTTCCCTCTGCTCTCTTCTAATCTCTATATTTTTCACTACTATGGCTAGGGAGAATTCTTACCTAAACAGGGAATAGAGATTATTTTGATTACAAAAAGAGAAAAGTTTCTTCTGCAGAAGCAAAATAAACAGTTGGAATCAGAAGGAAAATAATATTTTATAAAAAGTCTTTCCACAAAATGATTCTGATAATGTTCTAATATCCCAGACATATAAAGAATTGAAACATATATAAGAACAAGAGCCATTCTCCAATGGATGAATAGTCCCAAAGGAGATGCATAGGCAAGTCTCATTAAGAAATGCAAGTTATCAACGGATCCAACCATTCTGGAGAGCAATTTGCTCAAAAAGTTATCAAACTGTGCATACCCTTTGACCCAGCAGTGTTTCTACTGGGCCTATATCCCAAAGAGATTTTAAAGGAGGGAAAGGGCCCCACATGTGCAAGAATGTTTGTGGCAGCCCTTTTTGTAGTGGCAAGAAACTGGAAATTGAAAGGATGCCCATCAATTGGAGAATGGCTGAATAAATTATGGTATATGAATGTTATGGAATATTATTCTTCTGTAAGAAACGACCAACAGGAGGATTTCAGAAAGGCCTGGAAAGACTTGCATGAACTGATGCTGAGTGAAATCAGCAGAACCAGGAGATCATTATACACAGCAACAAGACTATACGATGATCAATTCTGATGGACATGGTTCTCTTCAACAATGATGTGATTCAAACCAGTTGTTCAGTGATGAAGATAGTCATATACATCCAGAGAGAGGCCTGTGGGAACTGAGTGTGAACCACAACACAGCATTTTAATGCTTTCTGTGAATATTTCCACGCATTTTGTTTTCCTTCTTAGGTTGTTTTTTTTTCTTCTTCTCTTTCTAGATCTGATGTTTCTTGTGCAGTAAGATAACTGTATAGATATGTATACATGTACTGTATTTGTCATGTAATTTATCCTTTTTAGCTTGTATTAGATTATCTGTCATCTAGGGGTGGGGGGTGCGGGGAAAGAGGGGAAAAGCTTGGGGAAAAAAAAGTTTTTGCAAAGGTCAATGTAGAAAAATCACTCATATGTTTTGTAAATAAAAAGCTTTATAAAAAAAAGAAATGCAAGTTATCAACTATGTAAATAACACTGTCACTAATTAGAGAAATGCATATAAAAACAATTTTGAGTTTCTTACCTTACATTAAATGATCTAGCTCTTTGGAAAATAGAAATTGTTTGGAAGGGTTGAAAGAGGGCAAGAATTAAGTGAAGTTACCAAGTGATTCTATATGTTAAAAACAACCAATCATTATTTCCAAAGACTTGTGTGAAAGCTTATCTTTCAACTATTGGTAGTAAAGTGAGACTGACTAGAGAAATACAGAACCAGATATGCATTTTCTACAATGTGGTCAAGATTTGGATTTCCTTGATTATATATTAATCAGGATGAAGTGGGAAATTCAGAGTTGTTTTGAGCTGCATTTTCTTGAGGATTATCTATCTTTATACGGGAAAAAAAAGCAAGCAACTACTTGGGGAAAAGAAGTTGATGGACACTTAAAAATGTGAAAATTAAGCATTTTTAAAAGTTGCACAGAAGGAAGGAGAAAAGTTGCACAGAAAAAGAAACAATAAAGCAACTTATTAACCAATTTAAATTATAAATATATTTTTAAAAACATGACACATTATAGAATTCCAGTTTCTTGAATGGTCCTTTTCCTTGTTCTTCATATTTGAATGTTTGTAATAGCTGATAAATATTAAATTCAGAATAAAAAAATTCATGAAGAATAAACCTTTTACAATATAGCTTTTGTTAGTTTTCAACTAACACTTCTCTTAAAAATTACCACTGACTCCTTAATTACCAAATCATCCTTTCTGACACTGGAAACTTTTCCAGTGAGTTCCCACTGAGTTTTTCATGAATCTCCTATTCCTCTTGCTACCGATTTGATGTTCCTCTTCAATATCTTTTGCTAGTTCACTATTTACATCACATCCACTAGATCTCTTCTTTCTCTTCTCTTTTTAATTAGATCATGATCTTCCATGGGTTCAATTTTTATCTCATGCCTCACCAAACCTCAACTCTGAATTAGCCCTGCCACCTGCTCATGTTTCCAGTTTACAGAGCACTGCTAGAGCAATTCCAGCAAATCTGATGAATTCATAAATATGAACTAATATTAACCATACTCTCATTGTTATGCAGCAATCCTTCTGCTCTATACCTTGATTGATTTGTATGTTCCCCTCAATAGAAAACTTTCTTTTGTTCTTAAGTCTCCAGAGAATAACATTTCCAACTAAACTTGGAAAACAGTTACTCAAAAGGCATTTATTAAGCACCTGCTTTGTATCAGGTACTGTGCTGTGTCAGGAACACAGGAAAGGCAAAAGACAAGTACCTGTTCTAAAGAAGTTCCCAGTCTAATGAGGGAGGTAAGAAGAAAATAACTACATAAAAAAACCACAATTTACTCAAAAGTAAATTGGAAATGATCAAGAGAGAGGATGCAATTATTACATTAAAGGCTTAAGTTTATTGTTCTATAAAACAATCAGCAGGATGATTTCAGAAAGGCCTCGAGAGATTTACATGAACTGATGCTAAGTGAAGTGAGTAAACCAAAAGAACATGGCAGCAACATGGCTACAAAACAAGATTATGTGAAGATCAATTCTGATGGACGTAGCTCTTTTCAACAATGAGATGATTCAGGCCAATTCCAATACACTTGTAATGGAGAGCCATCTGAACACAGAAAGATGACTGTCAGAACTGAATGTGGATCACAAAGATTATTTCACCTTGTTGTTTGCTTTTTGTTTTTTTCTCATTCTTCCCCATTTTCAATCTAATTTTTCTTGTGCAGCACAATAAATGTGGAAATATGTATAGAAGAATTATACAAGTTTAACATATATTGGATTGCTTGCTGTCTAGGAGAGGTAGGTGGGGGGAAGGAAGAAAAAGATTTTGCAAGAGTGAATGCTGAAAACTACCTTCACATGTATTTTGAAAATAAAATGCTATTATTTAAAAAAAAAAAAAAAAAGACATCAAGCTAGGCTTCTTCTTCTTTAGCTAAAACCTAAAGGAAACCAGAATATCAAGGAGACAGAGATAAGGAGGGAGAAAAGTCCAGGAATGCAGACAATCAATTAAAATGTTAAGAGTTGGGGAAAGGGAATATTTTGTAAAGAGAAGAGCAAGGAGATTAGTGCCACTGGGTCTTAAAAGAATGTTGAGGGGAGCAAGAGTAGTAAGGTTGGTTTCAACATTATTAACATGTAGTGGACTTCCTGCCATCTAGGGGAGGGGAGGGGACTGGGGATAAAATTTGTAATGGAAAGCTTTGTAAAGATCAATGTTGGGGAACTACCCATATATATGTTATACAAATAAAAAGCTTTAATAAAAAAAAATAGTAAGGTTGGAAAGGCAGGTAAGGGTCACATTGTAAAAAGACTTTAAAAGTCAAACAGAAGATTTGATATTTGATCTCAGGAATAACAGGGAGCCACTGAAGCTTATCAAATGTGGGGAGAAGGTGATTTGAACAGATCTGTGATTTAAAATTGATCTGACAATTGAATGTGCATTGAACTGGGGAGAGACTTGAGCAAGGAACCACCAGGAAAGTTGTTGCAAAAATTCAAGCATGAGATGATGATGACTTCTACAAAAGTAATATCAGGATCAGAGAAAGATGTATTTTGGGAATAAGTAGATAAAATAGATAGATCATATTAGATGAGAGGAAACGATGTCAAGGATGACACCGAGGTTATAAGCCTGAGTAACCAGGAGGATGGTATCCTCAACAATAATAGCAAAGGTCAGTAGAATGGAGGATTGGACATTTTGGAAAGCAATCTGGAATTATATCCAAAGGACTATAAAACCAGTCACAACTTTTGATCCAGTGATGCCTCTATCAGATCTGTGTCCTAAAGAGAAAACAAAAGAGGGAAAAGAATCCACATGTGCAAAAACCAACTCTTTTTGTAGTGGCAAGGAATTTGAAATTGAGTAGATGCTCATCAATTGGGGAATGGCTGAATAAGTTATGGTACATGAATGTAATGGAGTATTATTATTCTGTGAGAAATGATGAGCAGCGCATGAACTGATGCTGAGCAAAATGAGCAGAACCAGGAAATCATTATACATGGCAACAAGACTATATGATGG
>JAJPUD010005343.1:0-17618 GCA_023553655.1 Myrmecobius fasciatus
TTTTTTTTTTTTAACCAAAAAGATAAATCAAGAACTGACAGGAAAGGAAGGAGGCTCCCCAACTACCTTCTTCCATGAGTTGGAAGCAAAATTGATAAGCTTATCCCCCCAAAGAGAGGTGAAATTGTACCTCCTTCCTTTCCTTGTAGAGTAATCCAAGGGGATTATTGGAATATAGCATTATATGTACTTTCAGAGACAGTTGAGATGGACTGTTTTTACTGAACTGTCCAAGAATGGCTTACTGAGTGGGAGAAAGGAAGCTATTCAGGTAACATATTTGTATCACTCTTCAAATTCAAAAATGAAGATGATGCAAATATAAAAATGAAAGATAGCCTTAATATTTTAAACCTGAAAATCCACTTTCAAAAAACGAGTGAGTAAAGACAGAAAGTGTTGACTGAGCCAGAATGTGGGGTGTGGGGTGTGACAGTGAGAGGTGTTGGAGGTACAGTCATTATGGTATGAGTAGCCAGGTTACAATTTTGTAGGTTTAGAAATTCTCCCAAAAGTTGGAAGACTCTTAGAAGGCAATGAATGTCAAATAAATTTATTAGAACCTGATTTAGAACCCAGAATTACAAGTTATAAATTTGCTCTTGGGGATATAGCTATGGTCATCATGTTTTATAGAGCAAAGTTTGGAAAATGACAAAGGATGTTCCATTTGCATAAAAAGTCTACTTTGTCTTTTGGAAATTGGGACTATACTGGAAAACACAAGATGTATGATTGCTATAGATACAGCTTTCCAGTGATCAGGATGTTTAACTGGGTTATCCAGGTCATTCTGTAATTCAGGGACCTGGGAAACTGAATGAGTCATCTCAAGGTTACTCAGAAAACAAAACAACAAAAAAAACCTAACAAAAAAAACCCCCAAAACCTCAGAGTATAAGAAATTGTACCTTCCAGTGGGACATTTTATTCAGGCCTGGTTGAGCCTGATAGCCCTCTCTATTGGAGAATCCACCTGGGCCTGCCAGAAATTCTGACCCAATCCATAGGTTTCTCTGTGCCACATTCTAATTTCCAATTCTTTGTCTCTTCCTCCCCTACAAGAAGCATAATCTGAGAGGACTGCTCCTTTGTTATCGAATAAGGTAACAAGGGGCTTTAGCTAGCTAGTGAGATATGAAAATGCTTTGCAAACTTTAAAGCCATGCTAATCAGCAAGCATTTGTAAAGCTTCTGGCCTGTACCCAGTCCTGCTCTGAGGACACCAAGAGACCAACTAACCCAGCCTTCTAGGAACTCTGGGCTAGAGAGGAGGCAACGTGTGCTCACTTAATTGTGTACAAGATCACTGTGAGGCAAAAGGAAAGGAAGATATCAGCATCTGGGAGAATAGGAGTCATCTAGAGAGATATCCTCAATCTAGAGGGCTTCTAGAGAGAGGTATTTGAGCTGATCCTTGAAGGAAAAGAGAGATCCTAGAGCAAGAGACAGACAGCAGCTGGGGAAAGGGACAAAGCAAAGTAGTGTGGATCATAATTCTGGACTGGGAGTAGAATGACCTGGATTCAAATGCTCCTTGGATATCTGTTAGCTGTATCATTTCATTTCATTTTCTCAACCTCAGGTTCCTCATCTGTAAAATGGAGATAATAATAGCACCTTACCTTCCAGGGTTTTTGTGAGGATCAAATGAGATTTTCTTTGTAACATGCTTAAAGAGCCTCAAAAATGCTAGTTATCCTCCTCCTCATCATTATTATTCTCAGTTGATGAGGAATAAGGGCCTTCTAGGTTGGGATGGACAGCTTATACAAAGACCTGTGAAAATATCAGAGAGAGAATCTTGTAGGTGATTGAGAGCAAGAAGATGAGTTTGGCTGGATTTTAGTGGAAGTGAAGGGATTACCTCTTGACCAGGCTTCAGTAATTGATTGGATTGATCAGATAAATGTCCTGATCTGATCTTAGAAGTCATTGGGTCTCCCCATATTAATGTCAGCTTAGCACTTTAGGAGGCCTCAAATGCTTAGCTAAAGATTTTAGGTTTTTATCATAGGAAATCATGGAAAGTTTCTGAGCAAATGAGTGAAAAAGATCGTGCCTGTGCTTTAGAACAATGTGGTGGGGCAGCTATGGGGAGACTGAACTAGAAGGGTAGAGAGACCAGAATCAGGGAGCCCAACAAGAGTTTGGGGGCTTCCATGGGCCCAGATTTAAACCTAGAAGGGCCTGACCTTAAAGGAAGATCAATTTCTCTCTTTGGTTCTTTCCAACATTGAGAGATAACTCATGTCTAAAATCTTCCCAAAATGTGAGTCTCTTTTAAACAAATTATTTAGTATACAAATTGGATATCAAAGATATAGAGCATTTGTCTATTTCCTCCAGCACAAAAAAAAAAAAACCAACCTGCATAAGATTCCAAGGACCCAGAAGTCAAATATAGAGAACATAAAGACCTCAGCCTATTAGACTCATTAAATCCCTCAGGAGTTACAGGAAAGACAATATTGGAAGACCAATAAAGAGAGCTTTCTCATTCACTTTGGACCTCTAATCTCAGAGCCTCACATCATCCACATTTCCTGAAGAATCAAAGCATGGCTTTAAGTATTCATCAGCTAGAGAATCATTCTAATGATAGTCATTATCTCTTTCTTTTTTTCCAAAAGTATTTTATTTCCAGATACACAGAGAAACAGTTTTAAAATTATTTTTAAAAAAGTTCTGCATTCCCAAATCTCTCCCTTTCTCCTTTTTCCCCTCCCTGAAACCGCAAGCAATATGATATGGGTTATATATGTGCAGTCAGGCAAAACATATTTTCATATTAGTCATGTTGTGAAAAAAACCCCAGACTAAAACAAAACAAAACAAAACAAAACTAAGAAATATAAAGCAAGTCAAAAATAGTATATTCTATCTGCATTCAGACTCCATCAATTCTTTCTCTGGAGGTGGATAGCATTTTTCCATCCTAAGTCCTTCAAAATTGTCTTGAGTCATTGCGTTGCTTAGAATAGCGAAATCTTTCACAGTTGATCATTGTATGGTATTGCTATTATTGTGTACAATGATCCCCTGGATCTGCTCATTTTACTTTGTGCCAGTTCATACAAGTCTACATAGCTTTTTTGGAAACCATCCCCCTTCTCATTTCTTATAGCACAACAGTGTGTTATTTAATCATAAATTGTTTAGCCATTTCCCAATTGATGAATATTCCCTCAATTTCTAATTCTTTGCCACCACCAAGAGAGCTGCTAAAAATATTTTTGGTACAAAAACGTCTACTCCTTCACTTTATTTTTTTATTTTTTAGCTTTTTATTTGCATTACATATGTATGGGTAGTTCCTCAACATTGAACCTTACAAAGCTTTCCTTTACAAATCCCCCCCCCCTCCAGTCCCCTCCCCTCCCCTAAATGGCAGGAAGTCTACTACATGTTAATTATATTAAAATATTTGACAAGTCGAATATATGTATATGTATTTCCATATTTATCTTGCTGTGCAAGAACAATCGTATCTACATGAACAAAAAATATCTGAGAAAGGAAACCCAATGCAAACAAACATCGATAGAGATTATAGAAATGATATGTTGTAGTCCACATTGCATATCCCTCTTTCTTACTCTTTCACTTTTAAAAAAATTTCTTTGGGATACAGACCTAATAATGAAATTGCTGGGTTGAAGGGTATACATATTTATTTATTTGTTTATTTGCAGCTTTTTATTTTCAAAACATTTGCATGGGCAAGTTTTCAACACTAATCCTTGCAAAAGCTTGCATTCCAAATTTTCCCTTCCTTTCCCTTTCCCTTCACCTAGATGGCAAGTAACCCAATATATGTTAAACATGTTAAAAATATATCTTAAATCAAATATATGGTTATATACACTTTTGTAGCCCTTAGGGCATAGTTCCAAATTGCCCTCCAGAATGGTTGGATCCATTTACAAGTCCACCAACAGTGGAGGACCAACAGTATTTTAATATCTTTATTTTTCCATAACCTCCAATATTTTCTGTCATATTAGCCAATTAGATAGATATAAGGTAGTACCTCAAAATTGTTTTAATTTGCATTTCTCTAATCAATAGTAACAGAGCATTTTTATATGATTATAGCTAGCTTTGATTTCTTATCTGAAAACTGTCTGTTTATAACTTTTTACCATTTGTACATTGAAGAATGACTTATATTCTTATAAAATTTGACTCAGTTTCTTATATATTTGAGAAATGAGACTTTTATGAAAGAAACTTGCTATAATTTTTTTTCAGTTATGCTTATTGTGTATTTTCCTTTTTATTCCCCCCTCGCACTTATCCTCTCTTCTCCTTTAACCATATCCCTCCTTAAAAGTGTTTTGTTTCTGACCACTACCTTTCCTCATTCACCCTTCCTTCTATCAGTACTCCCCTTCTCCTCCTACTTTCTTGTAAGGTGAAACAGATTTCCTATTTTAACTGTTATTCCCTATTTGAGCCAATTTCATTGAGAGTAAGGTTCAAGCATTTTTCTGCCATCACCTCCCATCTTCCCCTCCACTGTAGATACTCTTTTGCACCTCTTTTATGGGGGATAATTTACTCCATTCTGTCTCTCCCTTCCCTCTTCTCCCAGTGCAACCCCATTATCTCTTTCAGAAGTATACTATCAAAAAAATGCTCACTCTAGTCCACCGGTACCTGAATCTTAAACTCAGAATCCTGTAAATTGTGGTGACCACTAAGGTTGAGAATATTCATTGCTCAGGTTCACTATTTGGGGACCTGTGCTCAGGAAAGAAAACACAGCCCAAGGAAGTGGAGGACTGAACTTGCCTGGGCAAACACCCATCTAAGTTGCTGTGTTCTTGTAATATCATTGCTGTTGGGCTAGAGGTGTGGGAAAGGACAGAAGAGAAATTCTCTTTAACTCCTGCCCCAGCTAGAGGTCCAAGCACTATGGAAAGGGACATTAGCCCAATAGAGAAAGAAACAAAAACCAGAGTCCTTCCTCCTCCATCTCCTAGGCTACAGAGGAAGCACTCCCTCAGGGACATGGCTAAACAATCACTAGGAGATGGCTCCAGTACTGAAGAGCACGTTGAGGAGCTGCTCACCATCTCTTTCCAGAAAGGAGAATGTTTCTCAGCAAGAGGCCAGAGCACATATCTGACTCTATAGGGCTGGGGCTGAGGGTAATATTTTCAGGGATATCCCAATCAGTACTCTGCAAAATGGTAGCCTGATGAAGTCTACTCTGCACCAGGCTGATTTCACCCATTTTATTGAGATTCTCACTAGCTTCAACTTCTTTGTTGTTTTCTTGTTGATATCTTTTGTTTCATATTATATCCATGTCTGAATCTATGATATCCCCCATTTTAGTGTCCCCCATTCTAGGATATATCTTATTTGGAACTTGTATCCAAATTTAGAGACCACAGACCTTTTGATAAATCTGGGAGGTCAGCCAAGACTTGTAATGTGAATTTTTAAAAAATATTTTATTTTTCAAAAAAAAATTATTTTTCTAGTTACATATAAAACAATTTTTTATACTTGTTTTTAAAACTATGGGTTTCAGTTTATCTCTCTTCTTCCTTCCACCCTCCCCAATTGAGAAGGCATATATGAAATTATGAAAAACATTTTTTTGAAAGTCATGTTGTAATAGAAAACCTAGATCTCCCCCCCCCCCAAAAAATATATATATATATGCTTCTATCTGTATTCAGACACAATTAGTTCTTTCTTTGGATATGGGTACCTTTTTTTTTCATTATATTATTGGATCATGGTATTATTAAAAATAGCCAAGTCCTTTACAGCTGATCATCCTACAACATTGCTATTATTTTGTACATTGGCTCATGAAGGACTTTCCAGGTTTTTCTGAGAGGTATCCTGCTCATCATTTCTTATAGAACAATAGTATTCCATTATAATCACGTACCACAATTTATTCAGCCATTCCCCATTTGATGGGTATTCCCTCAATTTCTAATTCTTTGCCTGGAGAAAAGAGCTGATATAAATATTTTTGTAATATAGGTCCTTTGCTTTTTTTAACTTCTCTTTTGGGATACATGCCTAGTAGTGACATTGCTAGGTCAAAGGGTATGCATGATTGCATAGCCTTTTGGGCATAGATGGTATCTTTTGATCATTTGTAAACTGGAGAATTATTTTTTATTTTTTTCTAATAATATTTTATTTTCCCACATACATGTAAAGATAGTTTTCAACATTAATTTTTGTAAAACTTTGTGTTTTAAATTTTTCTCCCTCCTTTTCCCAAGACAGCAAGCAATCTGATATTAATTAAATATAAGTAGTCCTTTTAAATATATTTCTGTATTTGTCATATGCAAGAAAAATCAGACCAAAAGGAAAAAAAAAAAAACAGGAGAAAGAAAAGCAAACAAACAAAAAAGTGAAAATATTATACTTCAAATCACATTCAGTCTCCATAATTCTCTCTCTGGATGGGGATGGCATTTTCCATTCCAAGTCTATTAGAATTGCCTTGAATCATTGCATTGTTGAGAAGACTCAAGTTCCTTACAGTTGAGCATCACATAATGTTGTTGTTACTATGGACAATTTTCTCACGATTGTATTCTCTTCACTCAGTATCAGTTCATGTAGGTCTTTTCAGGCTTCTCTGAAACGAATGGATTTAATTTATTATTTATTTTTAAAAAATTTGGCTCAGTTTCCTATACATTTGAGAAATGAAACCTCTAGCAGAGAAGCTTGCTTTAAAATTGTTTTCACAATTAATAATCTTTTACTAACTGTATTTCCCATATTTATTCTATTCCCTCTCTCTGTCCCTCCTCAAAAGTGTTTTGCTTCTGACCATGTTCTGCCCCAATATGCTCTTTCTTATATCACCCTCACCCCTTCTCATATCCCTTTCTCCTCCTACTTTCCTGCAGGATAAGACTGATTTCTATACCCATATTGAATGTGCCTCCCTTTCCTTTTCTCCTAATCCTCTTTCATCCCTTTATTTTATTTTATTTTATTTTTTATATATTATCCCTTCATATTCAACTCATGACAGTTCCCTCTGCCTATATATCCTTCTTCTAACTGCCCTAATAATGAGAATTATGAGGTACAAGTGTCATTCTCTCATGTAGGAATATAAGCAGATTAACCTATATTGGGGATGTGAATTTAAGTCATCTAGCCTACGAGATGATCTCCAAAGGAGGGACAAAAAGCAGACTCAGGGGAAGCAGTCAGTGATCCCAGGAAGGGGGAAAGTACTTGAGAGATGTCTGAGAAACATCATGATACAGCAGGGCCTCTGGGATCAGCTCAAAGGGGAGGTCAAGAGCCTCATTCTCACACTGATCCACCTCCCGAGGAGAAAGGAACTTGAACTCTTTGTAACTTAGTGCCCTCATTTACAAAATGGGAATGATCCAGCCATTTCCCATGCTATTAAGATAAAAATAAGAAAGGCAGTGGGACACAGGAGATTGAGACCAGGCTAAGAACAGGAGACTGGGGTTCAGGTCTTGCTTCTGATATGGACAGGCTGTGTGACTCTGGGTAAGGTGCCTCTCAGTGGTGTGAGCCGCTCCTCAGATTGTAAGTCACAGACCAGCTACTGACCGTCAGGATGTGAATTAGTGGAAGGCGTTTCTAAGCTGGGAACTTCTCACTCTGTTAAAACTACTTGTCCAAACCAAAAAAGTAAAATGAAATAAAATGGTAGATGGAAAACAAATCAAGCTCTGCTGGTTGGCCCTCCTCTTTCCTCTTGCCACAGCTCCCTTGGAGATCTCATTAGCTCCCTTGAGCTCAGTCACCATCTTGATGCAGATGGTAACCAGCTCGATATAAACAGCTCCGGCCTTTTCATTGAGCTCCAGTCTCATAGCAACAACTGGATGTTGCCAATTGGATTAGATATCTCTAGTCATCTCAAGCTTAGCCAGTCCCAAAGAGAAAGCATTCGATTGCCCATTAAACCAGTCCTTAAATGTCCTTTTTTTTCTGGTGGTACCATCATTCTTCTAGTCTCTCAGGTTACAGTCTTGGAATCAACCTTGATCCCTCTATCACCTTTACCACTTACATTCAGTTAATTGTTACGTTGTGTTCATTTATCCCATATTAGTTCTCCTGTCTGTCTTCTTTCTTCCACTCACACAGCCTCTAGTGTAGACCAAAACTTCACTGGACTCACCTGGACTACTGCATTAGCTTCTTAATTATTCTTTCTACCTCTAATCTTCCCCCTCTATAATCCATTTTCTATACCACTGGCAAAAGAATATTCCTAAAACACAGATTTTATCATGTCACTCCCCTACGCAGATATCTTCAATGGCTCCCTAATTTTTTCTACACGTCTTACTCTCACTTATTCACCTATTTACCATCATCATCATCATCATCATTTTCTTCTTCTTTGAAATATGGTTAAAGATCAGGCAATTAATCAGTGTCTAAGGATGGATTTGAAGTCATGTCCTCTCTACGCCAGTGCTGTATCCACTGAACCACCTAGCTGCCCCTACCCTTCTTTCCTATTATATCCATCCACACCTTTGTCCTGCTCCAAATGGCCTGCTAGTTGTATCCCATACACTCCATTCAATCTCCACCTGTGTGCCCTCGCTTAAGTGGTCACTCATGCCTAGAAAGCACTCTTTCCTTAATCCTACTTTATAGATTCTGACAAAGCACAGCTCAAATGTTCCCTTTTGCACAGGACGTCTCCTGACTTCCTTGATCCCTCCTAGGGAGCTGTCTCATGCTTTTATTTGTCTTTGTGTCTGATTTATCTCCTCAGTAGAATGTAAGTTCCTTTAGGGGAGAGACTGTTTTGTTTTTGTTTTTGTATTTCTAGCATTTCACACTGTGCCTGGCACATAGTAGGACCTTAATAAATGAATTAAATTGAATTGAATTCAATTGAACTGAATCGTCAAGAACTCATATGGATCACTGACTGACTTTAAGTCTTGATGGTGGAATTAGGATGTTTTTAGGTTGAAACCTTCCAGGAAATCCAGAAGCTTGAAATCCATTTCTGTCAATTCCTTTGAATGGACCATTCTCAGAGGAGCCTTTTTCCCTTTTGAAGAACATTTATGTCAGAGGCAGATTGTCACATTGTCAATTTACTGGAGAATAGTCATCTGGTACTTCACCCAGACACTATCCATCCCAGTGAGTTCTCTCCCCAAAGAGAAGCAGAAAGCTTATTCTTCATCCCGTTACTTCTCCAGGTGTCCATGTCACCCTCATCCCTTCTCTAAAGCAGCCAGATATTCTTCCTATGAAACAAGGATAGTTTCCTCTTGGATGCTGAAGTTCCAACTGGATCAGGATTAGAGTCTTTCTTTATAGCTAAGGTCAGACAGATTCCTGGTCCCAGATTTGTGTAGCAATGCCTTCTTCTTCAACATCCCAAGGCATTTTGGTGAAAACATTAATTATTCATTGTAGTGCTACGTTTGATGTTGGGAAACAAAAATTATTTGACAGGGTCTCTGCTCCGGAGGAGTTTACAACCTTGTAGATAAAACATATGCACAGGCAAATAGGTTCTAAATTATAATTTAATCAATCAGTGTATAACAGGAGGAGAATGATTTCTGTAAAGGCTCTGAGCCCTGACAGGCTAGAGCTAAAATGAAAGGCATCTTCTACATTGGGATGGAAAATGACCCAGAACCGCAACATTTCATGATTTCAGAGGTCACTGTGATTTACCCTTACCGCTTAACCTAGATCAGTATTAATTTCCTAACAGAGTCTCCCCCTTCTTTGTCCAAACTGCTTCATGGTACAGTGGGTAGAATGCCGGTCATGGATTTGGGAATTTCCACTCATTTCCTGCCAAAGATGCTTACTAGACTTGCCAAGTCAACATCTCTAAGCATCAGCTTTCTCATCTATAAAATGGGAATAATATGAATATCTATCTTTCAGGGTTATTGTGAGGTTCCAGGGAGATAACATATATAGAGTGCTTTGGAAATATTAAGAATATCTATCTTTCAGGGTAATTGTGAGGTTCCAAGGAGATAATATATATGGAGTACTTTGCCAATCTTCAGGTGTTCTGTAAAGCTTATTAGAAAATAGCCTTCCAAAAATGTATGACCATGGAACCCTCCTTCCTCAAGAATATTTAGTGGCTAACTATCACCTTCAGGATAAAATACATTCATTTGACTTTTAAAGTTCATCTCAGCCTCCCTCCAGCCCATCTTTCCAGATTTATTTCAGATGACCTCACTGTCCATACTCTCATACTGCTCATATGTTCTCAAATGCTTTCTTCTCTTCCAGGGGTCACTGATTCCTTCCACCGAGTCTATTTTTTTGTCCCAAGTTGATGTAGTCACAGAAAGTCAGGGACAGATAATGGAGTCAGCAAGGTGTTAATTAGTCTTAAATGAAGTACAAAGAAAGAGATCCTCTCTCTTGCTCCCACTTTCTGAGGCATGAAGAAGTTCTCCAGGACAGAATCAGAGCCCACCTAGACCTTTGATCATGAAGGCTCTGGGGGCTCTTGAAGGACACATCCTTTAGGGTGTTGGTAGGAGCTGAAGAAAGAGAACCTTGATGAATATGACCTCTGATAATCTAGAGAAGAGCCAGCTATGGAATAAGAACCCAACTCTTGAGAGAGGATCAGTGTACCTTGGCCCTTGTGCAGCCACCAGAGAACAATGAGGGAAAGGTTGGGGATCTCTCTTTCCACCCTTCCTTGGCCATGACATCTCATGGTGGACCTACACAGGGTTAGGAGTTGAGCTGCAGAGAGGAGCAGTCCCAGCTTGCCAGGGAGCGTCTTCCCAGTCTTTCAGGCTCCTAGCTCAGGTGCCATGCTTGACTGCTCAATCTCACCCTCATATTCAATCTGTTACCAAGGCCTGCTGATTTTACCTTTGCAACATCCCAGATATTCCCTCTTTTCGGCTCTGATACTGCCATCATTCTAGTTTAGAACTTCATCACATCATGGCTGATCTAGTGAAACAGCCTGCTGGTAGGTCTCCTTGCCCCAACTCTCTCTGCACTCCAGTCCATCCTCCATTTAGCTGCCAAAATGATTTTCTTAAAGCCTATAATCAACCTGTTCCCTATTCCCCCCCTCCCCACTCAATAAACTTCAGTGGCTCCATATTGCCCCCAGGATCAAAATCAGAATGCTCTGTTTGGTATATAAAGTGCTTCATAACTTGCCTCTCTTCTGCCTTTCCAGTCTTCCTACACCTTGTTTGCCAATACCTGCTCTTCCAGCCTCCTGGCTGTTCCATGAACAAGACACTCTATCTTTCAGCTTTGGGCATTTTCTCTGATTGTCCCCCAATCCTGGAATACTTTGTCTCCTCTGCCTATTGACCTTTCTAGTTTCCTTTAAATCTTAACTAATTTTAGTGCCTTCCCTCTGTTAATTATTTTCTAATCATCTTGTATATGGCTTGCAATCATATATATATATATATGTATATTTGTTTGCATATTGTCTCTGTAATGAAATTGTGAACTCCCTGAAGATAAGGATGCTTTTTGTCTCCTTTTGCATCCCGAGTGTTTAGTACAGTGCCTGACATATAGTCGGTACCCAATAAATATTGATTGATTGATTGAACAGCCTGCCTGGCAGAAATGCCAGGGTTGGAGTGGGGTGCAGTGTGAGGACATTGCCAGGAGAGAAAGGGCATTGGAAGCCCTGTGGTACTAGAGGTATAAGTTGTCTATGCTGCACATGTTCCCTGCATTTGTGGCTTACTACCAGCGTACTCTATACATCTACCCATTCTTCTCTCTGATGCTGTGTGTATTTGTGGGAGAATGTGCCCCCAGGTTTATCAGGGCAAATATTTTGTAGCTACTCTGCTTATTAGGCTCCCTCAGTAAATAAATGCCTTACTGAGGCAGCTGGGTGGCGCAGTGGATAGAGCACTAGCCCTGAAGTCAGGAGGACCTGAGTTCAAATCTGGTCTCAGACACTTAACACATCCTAGCTGTATGACTCTGGGCAAGTCACTTAACCCCAATTGCCTCAGCAAAAAAATAAATAAATGCCTTACTTTGAACATTTGTATTTACTGGCTGAATATTAAAGAGAACCATATTATTGAAGGACTTATGAGTGAGAGGTTTTTTGGTTTGTCTTTTTTTTTTGATAATTTGATTCATTTATTCATTCTGGGGAGCAATAGGAAATAAGTATGGATGCAAAGACAAAACAACAACTTACCAACTTAAACAAAAAAAGGAGATAGTGTTTTTTTCCTTCTCAGTAGTATTTTATTTTTCCAAATACATGTAAAGATAGTTTTCAACATTCATTTTTATAAGATTTCGTGTTCCAAATATTTCTTCCAATCCCCTTACTTCTCCCCTCTCAAGACAGCAAGCAATCTGATATAGGTTAAACGTGTACAATCCTTTTAAACATATCATTTACATATTTAAACAAATATTTCCATATTTGTCATGTTGTGCGAGAAAAATCAGACCAAAAGGGAAAAAACACAAGGAAAAAAGCAAACAAATGAATAAACCAAAAAAGGTGAAAATACTGTGCTTTGAACTACATTCAGTTTCCCTAGTTCTCTCTCTGAATGTGGATGGCATTTATCATCCCAACTCTATTGGAATTGTCTTGAATCACTGCATTGCTGGGAAGAGCCAAGTCCATCCCAGTTGATCATCACATAATCTTGCTGTGTACAATGTTCTCTTGGTTCTGATGAGCTTGCTTTTCTAAGGATGAGCTGTTGTCACTTCCTAGATACAGGAACGACAATCTGCAAGGGCCAAGCTGGGAGACATCATCTGTGTTTCAGAGGAGGCTTTAGGCTGTATTGAAAGCTTCTGGAGGTCTGAGGCACAGTGTGTACCCCACAGGTGGGCATGTAGATGCCAGAGGTCATAAGAACATCCTGTTAACTAGATTATAGGTTCTTGAGTCCAGCACTCTATCATCGTATCCCCTTTTGTGGTCAGGAAAGACTTGTCTATTGTATGTGGTTAAAAAGATTTATTGAATCAAAGGGTTTCTAAACCCAAATAACAACATTTGCTTATTCCCCAACTCCCTCTCAGTGATGGGCATTAGACAAATTAAGGAAAAAACAATTTTACTAGCAAGAATATGTTTGATTTGACAGCAAACAGTCTAACAGAATTTAGGGTGGAGCACATTGACCAGCTTCAGTGTTAGATGAGCTAAGTCACCCTCATTGTGGGGAAATGACCTTCCTGGGTGGGTTAGTGTGGGAAACTGGCAAGTTATCATCTATACAATTTTTGTTCTTGCAATTCTTGAGTATCCCGTGTTCCAAGGCAGTTCGGGGGTCCCCCAGGCTCCCATTCACATTGTGGGCTTTCTCATGAATCATTCACCTCTCCAGTTCACTGCCCCCACCCAGATAATTCTGGTCGCCACTGAAGCTCGCCCCAATCCAATGTATTTAATTTCCACAGGTACTTGCAGCCCCAGACTAGACATAACATTGAGACACTAAATATTTATCCAAGATGGAGATGAATATTAAAGTAACAGAAAATCATTCTGGCCCCATTCCCAGCGAGTTGAGTCTCACTCCTCTTTTCTCTGGTCCTGTTTGGGTCTCAAACTCCTCCAGACACTCTTGACTCTGACAGGGAAGGCTTGAGCAAAGCCCAGTGGCAGTCAACCAGCTCTGGGAGTAGTGAACCTCAGTGGGGAGATCCCTCATGTCCCGTCTTTGATCAAGTTTGTCTAGTCTGAGCAGCTTGGGGCAGCCTCTTCTCTCTGTTCTGATCCCCTCAGGCTTCATCTGCCCTTGTTTGCTCTCCTCCCCATGGTACTTGTGGGCACCATCACTACAACTTCTGGGGTCCCTCAGGAGGAGCTATATGTAAAGGAGCCCCTCTCCCACCAGCTCTTCTCCTTCTTAGGAAAGAGAGGGATCATCTAGTTCAGGGGCCACTTCCCAGGAACAATCCTCTCTGCTCTCACCCCCATGCATTTAAGCTTCCCGTGACCTTCCAATAGTTTCAATTTAGATATCAGAGGGTCACAGAGTCATCCTTCCAGCTACAAAAAACCTTAGAGGCCAGCTAGTTCAAGCCCCTCATTTTGATGAGCAAAGTGAGGGCTAGACCCCTGATGTGACTGGCAGAGTCAGGCTCTACTACATGCTGAGACGGGAGCCAACCTTCTTCTTGCCTCTTTTCTTTGAGGAAAGGATGCCTCAATGGCTTGATGGAAAAATTCCTTTAACCCTCACCTGTGCCCAGGAAACCTCTCTCTGCCTTTCTCACTCTTTCCATCTCTTTCTCTCTCTGTCTCTGTGTGTCTCTGTGTGTCTGTGTTTCTCTCCCTTTCTCTGTTTCTGTATATTTTCCACTCTTTCTCTCTCCCTTCCACCCTTCCTCGATCACTCTCTCCTTTCTTCTTCTTCCTCCTCTTCCTTCTCTTTCTTTTCCTCCTCCTCCTCTTCCTCCTTCTCTTCCTCCTCCATCTCCATCTCTGTCTCTCCCTCCCTCCCTCCTTTTCCCTTGACCTCACCATGGTTTGCCTGCTAAGTTTGGCCACTAGTGAGAACTGAAAGATGGGTCTGCTGGGGAGCCTGAGCACAGGAGAGCACTGTGAGTCTTATGGAAGGAGGTATAGAAGGAGAAGCAGGAGGCTCTGGGATCTGTGGCCCAGGCCACAAGGCCTATGGTCCACACAATTTCCTACCAAGACCTGGATGGGCCAAGAGCTCTGCTTTGGGGAATCAGCTTCAGAGGGCTAGTCAGGCTAGGTGCGATGGGAGGTCAGGGAACGAGACTGTCAGGGAAAGGTCAGATGGCAACAGGGATAAAGGGTCAGGGATGGCTGAGGGCAGGGAACTTTGGAGCTGACTGTCGCTCACAGTTTTGGATCAGTCGATGCTCAGATTGTCTTATGATGTCTTCTGCTCACAAATGACACTCATTTCTGTAGATGTTCTCCCTGTTGAGCTCTCCTTTGTGATAAATAATAATGACTAATATTTATGTAATATGTACTCTGTGCCAAATGTTTCACACTTTTTATCTCATTTGGTTGCCATAACAACTCCGGCAGGCAGGTGCTGTTATTATCCCCATTTTACAAATGAAGAAACTGAGGCAAACAGCAGTTAAGTATCTTACCCAGGGCCATGTAGCTAGTGTCTGAAGCCAGGTCTTTGAACCCCAAGCCTTGCCTTCTAGCCACTGTGCTATCAAGCTGTTCTAGAAGTCAGTTGAGCAAAGTCAGTCAATAAAATAACCATTCTTTTTTTTATTATTAATACTTTTTATTTGCAAAACATATGTATGGGTAATTCCTAAACATTAACCCTTACAAAGCTTTCTGTTACCAATTTTTCCCCCCTACTCCCCACCCCTCCCCTAGATGGCAGGATATCCACTACGTGATAATTATGTTAGAATACTTAAATCGAATATATGTATAGTTATTGCCACACATCATTTTTTTGTTCAGGAGAAATCGTATCTATAAGAAAGAATAATCTGATAAAGGAAATACAATGCAAGCAAACCTCAATAGAGAACATGAAAATGTTATGTTGTGGTCCACATTTCACATCCCTCTCTCTGGGTGTATATGGCCTTCTTCACTGAACAATTGGAACTGGTTTGAAGCATAAAATAACCATTCTTAAAAGTGTATGCAACACTCCATACCCATAGTCCTCCCACTTCTCTTCCCAAAGCAAGGAGATAAAATCCATTTAAACATTTGCTCTCCAGAATCTAGACTGACCACTGCTATTAGTCCTTTTCCTGAGGGCAAATTTTGACTCTGAGAGGACTTGAAAACTTTGAACAGAGTGGGGAAAGGTCAGAGGGCAGAGGAAGAAGCTTGAGAGAAAAGAAAGTTTGGGAGCTGCTTCTCCAATTTGTCCAGCCTTGGGACCCTTCGGCTCTGATGGAAGGAAACAGGGCAGCGAAGCTGCTTGTGCCTTCTGGAATGAAAGCCTGAGGACCGTAGGACAGTCCTGTGGCTGGCGGTCCCAGCTGCCAAGGCCGTTAGCATTCTGCTGGTTCTTCTTCCTCGCTGGGATCATCCTGGAACATTCAGTCACAGTGCGACCAAGTGGAGAATGTACAATTTTGGAGACTAATATCGAACAATATTTGGTTAATTACAGGGCTGGTAAGGCTCGCTCAAATATGTGTTTGTAGCTGATTAGGATTGATTCCCTGAGCATGAAGCCAGAGGCCAATCTGGCTAATTGCCATATCATTCTTCCTAACCACTCAGCTCACTGGAGGGATTCCTCTGAAAGAGGATTCTGGGCATTTTGAGAAATGGCAGGGGCAGGGAGCCCACTCTGATGGAGGCTCCCTTTTCTCCCCCCCCTCCCCCGCTATCTCATGAGGGTAACCTGTGCATAAGGGACACTGAGGACCTCTGCAGGGACAAGGCTGCAGGAGACTAAGATTGGTAGAGTCAGAGTGTTTCTGAGGGAGCCCGACCACTGGTATTGTCTTCCCTTTTCATGAAGCCCTGGCCCTTTTCTTCTCGGGCTCTCCAGGTTCCTTGGCAAACTCTGGTTATTTTCCCTGAGGATAGTTCCATTCCAAGCACCCTAAAATCTGGACTCAAGAAAGTGCATCAGTATATGATGTGCAGAAATTAGAAAAGTCGAGAAGAGCTTTTAGCTTCCCTGGGGTAAGAAGAACAGGACCCAGGAGGGCATGGACTCCAGAGATCCTGCCCCACTCGCCCTTAGAAGATTCTTGGTGGATTAGATTCTGGGTAAAAAAGGGAGGAAAGTGAAGAGAACCCTGAGGATTGGACCCGGCTTTGGTGATTGGGAGAAAGATGGTGCCAGCAGCAGAAATGGGGAAATTGGGAGACGAGCAGATTTGAGGAGATGATGAGCTCAGTTTGGGACATGTTGAGTTTGAGATCCCAATTTGGCTTCCAGGTAGAAATGCTCGGGGGACACTGGAGACATGGGCCTGGATCACAGGGATCGGGAATGGCATCAAAAACAGACTTGGGAGTTCTTTTCTTTTCTGGTGGCAATTTGGGTTAAGTGACTTGCCTAAGGTCACATAGCTAGGAAGTGTTAAGTGTCTGAGGCCAAATTTGAACTCAGGTCCTCCTGAACTCAGGGCTGGTACTCTCTCCACTGCGCCACCCAGCTGCCCTGGGAGTGATTTTCAAAGGGACAGAGGATGGAGTGTCATACTTTGGGAGCAGGAGGATGAATCAGTAGAAAAGGTGGTGCCCCAAAGAATGGGCCAAGGAAAGATGTTGGGAAGGGCAGAGGGGATGGCCAGTGGTCTCAAAGGCTGCAGGACCACAGAGGAAAAGCCACTGGAGACTGACATGTAATCCCCACCCCAATTTATCTCAGTAATGTGAGCACCTAGAACAAATCTGACCACATTGTGAAGGGAGAAGGGGATTCAGAACTGTGGTTTTGTCAGTGGAGAGAAGATGGAGCAAAGAACCTCAAAATTCAAAACAGATCAGTGTTAGAGAGCTGCCCAGCACCATAGGCCCTTGGATCTTGAGTCAGGAGACCCAAGTTCAAATCCAGATTCAGATGCTTGCTAGCTGGTCTTGGGCAAGTCATTTAATCTCTCTCTCTCTCTCTCTCTCTCTCTCTCTCTCTCTCTCTCTCTCTCTCTCT
>JAJPUD010005343.1:17628-28040 GCA_023553655.1 Myrmecobius fasciatus
TCTCTCTCTCTCTCTCTCTCTCTCTCTCTCTCTCTCTCTCTCTCTCTTTTTTGCTGAGGCAATTGAGGTTAAGTGACTTGCCCAGGGTCACACAGCTAGGGAATGTTAAGTGTCTGAGACCAGATTTGAACTCAGGTCCTCCTGACTTCAAGGTTGGTGCTCTATCCACTGCACCACCTCGCTGCTCCAGGTCATTTAATCCCTATCTCAACTGTGAAACAGGGATGATAATAATAGCACCCACTGTGTTGTTGTGAATAAAATGATATATTATCTGGGGCTCTCTCCAGGATGTCGCACTGCTGTTCCCTTCGGCACATAGTAGGTGCTTAATAAAACTTATTTAGTCGGATTGATTTGGAGGAAGCAGTTTCAGCAGAGCGGTGTGAACAGAAGCCAGATGACAAAGAGGAAAGGTCACAGCAGATTTAAATGACTTTTTCTAAAAGGATTTTTGTGAAAGGGAGAAAGGCAAGGACTTATATTTTTGAATTAATAGAAGGAAAAAGCACTTTGAAGGCAATATTGTATTGTTTAAATGGAAGAAAATGGCATGAAATTAATTTTCTAATGAAATACAGTGATTTTTATATGAGAGAGTAGCTAAAATTTTCCATTCCTCCGCTTGATGGAAGTTATCAGTTCAAATGACTTTTCCAGGAAGACCCTGGGCTCTGTGCTAACACACACAGGAGATCTCCCAGCTGGAAGCTGCCTGTCCCAATCCTGCCTGCCATTGATCTCCCTCTTTGATCCACAAAGCAGCTGAGGATGTACTTCGGCTGAGAAGACCTCAAAAGCAAAGGCAGAGCCGAAGGCATCAATAAATCAGGGCTTGCAGGAGGTGGGGGACCGAGCTCTCTTCCTGTTTTTTTCGCTCTAATTTAGGGGAATTGCTCTTAGTCAGTTCTTGGTCGACCTGGTTGCTGGAGGGGAGGGTCTCAAAGGAGCATGTGCTGGTACTCTGGCAGTTCTTTCTGAGTTGTTCCAGCTTGGGACCAACTGATGGATCTGGTGAACTCCTCCCCGCTCCCTCCAAAGAGAGTCCGGCGGACTTAGGGATTTAGTCAGCATGTCTCTCATCATAATTGAGGCTATTGGGGATGGAGGAGCATTTGGCTTAGGAGTCTCTGCCTGGAACTTCAGAACACTCTCGTTGTTCGGCACTAGAGGTGGACCGAGTAAGTAACCTTTCTCACACTCCCAGGCCCAGCCAGCTTCTCCTCCTGATTTACTCCAGCTTGAATCAGCTCCCATCCAAAGCCCTTCCTGCTTGGACCGTCACCGCTGCTTCTTCCTCGGTGATTGGGATCCAGTTTGCATCCCTCAGCTCTGAGAGGCCAGCTTCTTTCTTAAACTTCCAGGACCCAGGTCCTGGAAGCACACTTCTAGGCCCTGTTGCTGTTGCCCTGCACCCTAGCCCCTTAGAAATTGACTTCTCCCATTAGAATGGAAGTTCTTTGAGGGTAAGGTCGGTCAGTCTGGCCTTTCAGCCTTAGCATGGTGCTTGGTCTCTCTATTGGCTCAGCCCACACCATCGAGGTCAGGGATAACAATCTTGTTCTTGTCTTTACCTCTCCAGCCCTAAGCTAACTTCTGTGGGATCATAGATTGGTTCCATAAAGGATCATCTAGTCCAACCCCCCATTTTCTCTGCAGCCAGTTTTTATGGCCAGCTGGTGGGGAACTGAGGCCCAGGTAAGGCTAGTGCTTTGCCCAAGGTCTGCAGATGGAGTGCAGAGAAGCCAAACAGATAGGCCGAGGCTGGGGACCGCCTGACCTTGTGATGAGCCACACTGATGGGTATTGAAATGAGGAAACCAAGCTGCCCAAGAGCAGGTGAAGGTAACAGAGAAGCCTCAGGGAGCTGTGAGCCCCCATCCCCAGAGGGGCCTCCAGGAAAAAAGCTTTCCCTGTTCTTCTTGCCCCAGAAGTCAGAGCTGAGAGCAGTGGATGGAAGGTTCAGAAGCCTGAAGGAGGAAAAACCTGCGGAAGGGCTTAGTTCCCCCCCGCCCCAAGTAAATCATTGTATATATATCTGGTTTCTTTCCCCTTTCTCTTCAGTATTGAAGAAATCAGGCCAGGGAAGGGATGGAAAATAGATAGGGGGCCAGACATAGCTATGATCCTAGTTAAGACCCCAGGGCCCAGCCTGACTGCCATCACGGGATGCCCAGGTGGGTGAAAAGTCACAGACATAGTGTATCTCAGAGTTGGAAGGCACCTCAGTGGGCATCCCACCAGAAAAAAGGATCTCCATCACATCATCCACCAAGGGCCAGCCTTTACCTTCAGCCCTTTGAGAGGAGACAAGGCAGTGCTTTCCACTTTGATGTAGCCCTGGTTCTCAAGAGGTTCTTTATATCAAGAACCAAAATTAGCCTCTTTGCAACTTCTCCCCATGTTCTGCCTAGTTCTGTTTACCTGGTTTTAGTGACCTCCTGGCTCTGCCCTCTGGGATCAAGAAGAACAAATGGAGTTCCTCTGAAAATATCTGAAGGCAATGATCACCCCCCCCCCAAGCCTTCTCTTCTCAGGCTAAACATCTTTTATTCCTTTGGCTAATTTTCACAAGACATAAATCCAAGGCTTTTTGATATCCTGGTTGCTGAACTCTGCAGCTTATTAAATGTGCTTCTGAAAAAAAGGAGGCATTAAAAACTGAATACACTACTTCAGATGAGACCTACTGGAGGCAGAGAACAAGGGGACTGTATCACTCCCAGCTCCCCGGCCTGGACCCTATGTGAATCTTAATGCAGCCTGAGACTGATGAACCATACCATCACAGGGGGCCAAGGGGCCCTCTCTCCCAAAATATAGCTGAAAACTCTTTGATAGGAATACTGATGCAGGTTTTTAGCTAAGTTCCCAGTCTTTGTATTCCTGAAGTTCACCCAGAAATTGTGTTGGGACCCCTTACCTCTCTGGGTGTCTGAAATTCCCATTCATGTAAACCCCTTTGGGAGAATCTCTGGGAGAATCCAATATTGATTGACTGGCCCAGCTGGCACATGGGGTTATTACCTTTACCAAAATGGCCTTTAAGTAAATTAGTTGTAGCCAAAAGGTGCTATGGGGTTGGTAGAGAGGGTCTAAAGATCATTAATCATCAGAAGAGGATTCTGGGAAGGTCTAGAGAACTCCCAGGAAGCTAGGAGGCCTTTGATGTCTGGAGGAGTGCTACATTTAATATATTAGCTCAATTAAGTTCTAGGCCCAGATGATAATGGGCACTGGGCACAGGATTTAAAGTTTTCAGGGGGAAGGTGCATTGTGTGGACTTCTGATGGGGCGAATCAGCCATGGGAGGAAGGGGCCACCAGCATGCATGAGAGAGGGAACGCTGCAAGAAATGGGAGAGCTTCTGCAAGGAGCCAGATCCGGGGCTTTAGGAGGCCCTCTTTGGGGCCGTCTCTCTGCCCTCCCCACGCTGCTTCTGCATTCTCTGGGCCCCATTAATACCAAAGGGCCACAAGGGACCCTGACAGGCAGCCTGGGCAAGGCCTTTTTGGTTTGACTAAGAACTATGGAAGCCGGAGCTGGAGGGAGCTTGGGAATAGTGCAGCCCTTCCCGACCGAGGCCCCGAGGTCCTAGGGTGGCGCATTTGGAATTGGAAGGTACGTTTGGGGTCACTGAGTGAAACCTTCTCAATTTAAAGATGAGGAAACTGAAGTCTAGAAAGACTTAAGCTAAAACGCTGGCAGAATTTGAACTCATGTCATTCATGTCTAATTGGGGGACTTTGTGGGTGTCTGAAGAAGCTACAGCCAGAAGGGGCTTGTTCTCATTCTCTCAAGTGATAGCCGGGACCAGACTCCGGACTGATGGAGTTCTGGGCCGGCTCCTTGGGCCAGAGTGCCCAGAGATTTGACCACGGTGGCCATCCCAACTGGCCGAGAGACTCTGCTGCCCCCTGGGGGACAGTGAAAGCCCACGGACATCACCACTGTCTCAACTTCTCCAGGGCTCACACTGCGGACTTATTTCCCTCCCTGTGTGAGCGTGTGTGTGTGTTCGTGTGTATGTTATGGGGAGGCTGTGCGTGCCTGACCACACACCTGTTTCTGCACGTGTACATGTGTATGTGTGAGCATGTTACAAGTATGTTTTAGCACGTGGGTGTGGATGTCATGGGGGAGGTTCCTGAGAGGGGAACACCGCGTGTGCTCACAGATCTAGGGCTCTGAGGGGCCTTTAGGGCCGCAGGGTCCAACCCTCTCATTTCACAGAGGAAGCAACTGATTCCCAAGAGATGGCGGCGGGAGCCCGGCCAGCCTGGGGTGGGCCTGGGGCAGGACTCGGAGGGAGTATGTGGACGGCTGTGTTCCAGGAAGGCCGCTTGGCAGTTGCCTAGAAGTAAAGGTGGAGGCAGTGGGGACAGAAGGCTCCCGGGGAGGTTTTCTTTGACTTGTGTCCGCCAGAGTCCCGGACGCTCCTTGGACAGCGGAGCGCCGGCCTCCTTATGTAAGATGCGGGCACTGCGCTCTCAGTGACCTCATTTGGCCCTCCCCGCACCGGTATCCTTCCCGTTTTTGAGATGAGGCAACTGAAGCACATGGAGTTAAGTGACTCGTCCAGAGCCATGTGTGGCAAAGGTCCGAGGCTGCATTTGAACTCAGACCCTCCTGACTCCAGCCCCAGCGATCTATCCGCTGTGTCTGCTGGCTGGTCCTGGTCGTGGCCGGGCCTACGCTTTAGGAGCGTCAATTTTGGGGCTGAAGGAACAATGGCGGGAAGGGAAAGAAGGAGGCACAAAGACCAATCACCGCTTTCACCTTAAAAACGCTGTAATCCTGAAAAGAGAAATTACCCACAATGCCCTTGTAGTGAGCGCTGGCTGTAGACGGGGCGGTTTTCCATAGGAAATGCAGCAGGCAGATTTGGGGAAGTTATTCATGGCTTTAATCTGTGAGGACACCCTTGGGATCACTGAGCTGGCGGGACCTTGTGATGCCGGCAGGGAAGTGGGGACAAGCCGTCCTGAGCCTGGGCCTTCTCCGCACCTGAGTCGGGCCATTAAAAGGGCAAACTCGGGGGTCAGAAGCGGATGCTCTCAGCCAGCCTCGAGTCCCGGGGACTCCTTGGAATGGGGGGCAGGCCAGGCCGGCTGAGCTCCTTTCCCCTCCTCCCACCCCTTTCTCCACTCTGAAATGAGAAGGGTCTCACGGCTCTTGTAGGAACGTCCTCCACTTGCCATTGCCCTAAAACGCCAGACTGTTACCGCCTCACCTCTGTCTCAGTCTCCGCGTCTCTCTGTGTCTCTATCTCTCCCTGTCTCTGTCTCCCTCCTCCAGGGGTCCCGAGGGCTACCCCTCCACTGGCACATCTTGGGCCCTCCCCAGCCCTCCGGCCTCCTCTGCTCTCCCCCCCTCCCCTCCTCCTCCCCGTGCCCTCCCGCAGTGCAGCCCTTCGCCACCAGGAGGCGCTCATTGCCATTCTCTGGCCGCTCCCGTCCTAGGCCCAGAGGGGCTTTGGGGGCGAATCGGGTTTTCTCTCCCTGCGGTAAACCCCGGTCTACACTGCGGGCTCGCGGAGGCCTGACTGGGCCTGGGCCTGGCCCGGCGCTTGATCAGTAGTTCGGAGCTAGGAGGGTCTTCGAGAGCATCCGGCCGCGTTTTACTGGAGAGGAAACTGAGGCCGGATCCGGGAAGCGTGTGCCTGGCGGGGAGGTGGGGGGGCGGGGTGTGACCCGAGCTTTCAGAGCCCACAGGGGCGAATTGTCCTGCGTGTGTCCGCAGAGCCCCACGCTGTAGACCCTAAATGACCCGGCCAGTAAGGTGGGGAATGGGGGGGGTGTCCTGCAGTCCCATGAGGGTCACGGGGGGGGGGGTTCTCGCGGCCTCCTTCTGGTCCCCACGCGCCCAGGCCCGCATCTCGTGCCTGCATCCCCCCTAGACTATGTCCCAGGCCATCCCCCATCTCCCTTCTTCCCCCCCTTCTTCCCCGGCCAGGCAGAGGCAGGGGTGGGGGAGCAGGGCCCGGGGCTGCAGACAAAGCCAAGTCCTCCCCGCCCCATCTCCACAACCCGAGGGTGTCGGGGTGGGCTGGCGGAGGCCCGGGCTTTGCTGAGCGTCTGGGAGAAAGGTGCGTTGTGTGGACTTCGGATTCAGGCGGTGGGCCCGTCCCCCTCCCCCCTCCCACTCTGCTGGAGTGATGGTCCAGTCCCTCTACAAGCATTTATTAAGTAGCTGCTGTATACACTCCATCTCTCGGTGCTGGGGCTGCAAAGGCAAGAATGGAACCGGAAGCCGGCCTCCGTGGGGGCGAGGCCGTGGAAACGTTTAAGGAAACAGAATAGTCCCCGAATAAATCGAGATCCCATCTGGGGCCCCCTCTGGAGTCTGGGGCCCAGGAGGCCCCAGCCTTACCGAGCTTGGGGTCTGCAACATGCAAAGGGCGGAGGGGGCATCCCGGGCTGGGACACTCCCGGACACAGAACCGAGGCCGGCCGCTCCGAGCCAATGGCCGCCCCCCCCTTCTTGTGGGGTCTGACGACCTCCTGGTCAAGCTGGAAGGATGTCAGAGGTCACACCCTCCCACTTTTACAGAAGGGGAAACTGAGACCCAGGCAGGGGCCCTGACTTCTGCCCCGGGGCATTGTGAGCTGAGGCTGAATGAAGCATGAGCCTGGGGCTCTCTCCACGTCACCTTCCCTTGGAAGGCCCCCCTCAACTTCCCCCCCCCAGTTGTCTGATCTGAGACATAAGCCCAAGTGACTCCTGAGGGCTCCGGAGGACCCTCCTGTCTTGATCCCAGGCTTAGCACAGGCTAGCCTCCACTGCGGCCAGCTCTGGCCACGAAGCCCCCAGCAAGGGCGGGGTCAGGCAGGGGGGAGCACCGGTGTTACACCCCCCCCCCAGTTTGCCAGGATCTCCTGAGAGGAGGCAACCTAGTTATGGAGAAGGGGAGAGCTCAAATGCTCTTCTTCACCCAACTTGTGCTAACTGGGATAGGAGAGGGCCCTGCCAGTGTGTGTGTGTGTGTGTGTGTATGTGAGTGTGAGTGAGTGTGAGTGAGTGTGTCTGTGTGTGTATGTGAGTGTGTGTGTATGTGAGTGTGTGTCTGTGTGTGTGTGTATGTGAGTGTGAGTGAGTGTGAGTGTGTGTGTGTATGTGAGTGTGTGTGTATGTGAGTGTGTGTCTGTGTGTGTGTGTGTGTGTGAGTGTGTCTGTGAGTGTGAGTGTGTACAAAGGTGGACTAGAGCATGTGTGAGCGAAGGTGAAAGTCTCCTGGCCTGGCGGCCTGTGACCAGCCTTCCTAGAGCTGAGACCAGAAGGGAGGCTCCCTGAGGGGAAGGGACAGTGCCCATTTTGTCCCAGCTGCACCCCCAGTTTGTACACCAGCATCCGGCGTGGAGGCTGGGATCGGGATGTCCCCAAACACTTGACTCCACCCACGAGCCCCCAGCTCTCACTTCCCCTCGCTTCTCCCCCATCCCTTGTTTTGCTTGTTGACTGACTGTGTGTCACTGCTAAGGCCGGAATAGGAAAGGAGTCACCATCACTCCCTCCACCCCGGGGTGGGGGGGAGCCCGAGGGAGGGATGGTCTGTCCCAAGCTACGAGCTGAGGGACAGGGCAGGGGAAGGCAGAGACCTGGGCTCCTGGAGCCTCCTGCGGGTGACGGGCCTGGCAGGCCTTCTCCTGCTCCCCTATTCCTGGGGCCCCAGGGACCAAATGGGAGCTCCTGGTTCCCTGTCTCCCCAGCAAGGGGCCCGGGGACTTGGGTCACGGCGGAGGGAGCCAGGTGGAGGCCGGGCTCGGGAGGCAGCGCCCGGCCCGGCAGATGGAGGCTGTCCTGGTGAGCCTCATTCTCGTGTTACGTGTGGAAAAGTGTCAGAAAAGACATTATCCAGAACGTGCGAGGACAGAAAAGGAAAGGGCCGGACACCGGGAAGGACGGGCGGCAACAGATGGGCCGGGGGAGGGCTGAGGGCAAAGCCTGGCGAGGGGGGGAGGGGAGGGGGCTCCACCTGCCCCCGTGAAGGCTCACCCAGAGCAGGAAATCAAGGGTCCCCAAGCGCCAGCATCTGCTCTGCCTTCTTGCCATTTGCCTCCTCTATATTTAGGCCGTGGCCTTCCTCCGGGCTCCAAAGTTCTCCTGCCCCATTTGTCTCCGAGCCTGGGGCCCCCACGAGTTTGCCTCTGAGATTGGGGCTCCCCCACGAGTTTGCCTCTGAGATTGGGGCCCCCACGAGTTTGCCTCTGAGAGCCTCCAAGAAGCCCCACTTTGGATCCTGGTAGTCGGGCGTCAGTGAGCACTTGGCCGGCTCCCTGAGTAAAGGGCCTGGTGAGGAATCACGGCAGGAAAGTCACGTGGGGGAATGATTCTGTGTGTGTTCTCCCAGCAGTGCCCCGGGGCCACGGCCCGCGGAGCACAGAGCAGAAAGTGGTACCTGGGGCCCCCAAAGGCCAGGGGGACGCCGGCTGCCGGGCTGCCCCGGGGCTGCCGGGAGGCCTCCAGCGTGGGAGAATCCCCACGTGCACAGCCGAATATTTGTTAGCCCCCGCCTAGAGGCCGAGCCTGGGGCGCCGTCGTGCCCGGAGGGCCGGGCCCATCTTCCCGAGGTCAAGTCCAGCCTCCGATGCTTCCCAGCTGGGTGACCCTGGGCCAGTCACTTCCCCCTGGCCCCTCATGCTAACAACGCGCCGGGCTGGGTGTGGAAGGGGCGCCCCTAAGGGAGCAGCCGGCGTCCCCCACTGGTCACTTGGGAGCACCGAGGTACATTGAGGCAGGTGGGAAGTCCCAGTGCTGGAAGTGCCCGCGTGCAGGGCTCCTAGTGCTAAAGGTGAGGGCTGGCACACGCAGCCACACGCACACACACAGCCAGCCCGCGCACCCCCATGCACACACGCATCCGCACACTCCAGTGCAATCGGGTCCCGAGCTCTTCCCCGCACTTGCCACGTTGTCTCCTACTTCTCGCCGTTCCCTCCGAGCATCTCCCCTGCTTCGAGGGCTCTCCCCCCTCACCTCCGGCTCTCCTCCGGCTCTCCCCCTTCACCTCCGGCGCCATCCCCTTAGCTCCTGCTGCCCGCCTCCCCTACCCTCACTCCCCACCCCCACTCCCCACCCCCAAGCTAAGGCTGCTCTCCCTCTTCAAAGTTCACGAGAGGACTTGCTACGGATTCCCCCTTTGCCCCCCCCCCCCATTTCACAATGAGGCCGTTCCAAAGCACTTTACAGTTTGCAAAATGCTTTCCCATTTATTTCATGCAATCTCCCCCAGAGAAGGAGGCGCTGCTATTATCTTCATTTTATAGTTGGGGAAACCGAGGCAGCCAGAGGTGACATGACTTGCTCAGGATCATCCAGCCAATATGGGTCTGAGGCTGGATTTGAACTCATGTCTCTCTAAATCCACATCTAATACTCCCCCTACCACACCTGAAGGGCTTCCCTGGGGAGTGGAGCATCCCCCAGTCCCGAAGCTGCCCCATTCCCTTGGCAGAAGGAGTGTTTGTTGAATGGATGAATGAACAAATTTCCGGGAGACTCTGCAGGAAAAGGGAGCTGGGTTTGCCCGGGAGCAATTTGCAGTTTTCTAAGGTCAAAGAAGGGAGAGAGAAGATGGCACCTGAGAGCTTAGAACTCTGCCAGGGGTGGGCCTGGTGAGGCTGGGGCTGGGGGACCCGCTGCCCTGCCCTAGGGCCCCTCCAGGCTCCACAGGCACTTACTGGGCACTTGGGGGCACAGAGACCTGGTGGAAGACAATTCCTGTCCTCAAGGAGACGGAAGCTCAGCTCAGCTGGGGGGCAAGGGGGCACAGCACTTAGAGAGATTAAAGAAATCCAGAGAACCCCCATGTTGAGGGGGTGTCAGGAAGGGGTTCTCGGGGAAAGTGACACTTCAGTAGAGCCTTGGGAGGAGAGAAGTTGTCAAAAAGTGGAGGTGAGGAGGCAGGGGACAGCCACAGAGACAGCCATAGGGACAGCCATAGGGACAGCCACAGGGACAGCCACAGGGACAGCCATAGGGGACAGTCATGGGGACAGCCATAGGGGACAGTCATGGGGATAGCCACAGGGACAGCCATGGGGCACAGTCACAGGGATGGCCACAGGGGGCAGCCATGGGCAAAAGACAGGGCAGGCTGTCCCTCTATTTGGACTAATGACCTGCCATCAATAGAGCACAAGCTTCTAGTTCCATTATTTTTTCTTTCAATTGATCCAAAGAGGTGACATCTTTAAGTGCTTTGTAAGCCTTATGTGAACATTGGCAATTCTTATTTCTCTCATTAATGGGAAAAGTCTCTTTTCTTCCCTCTGTCCCTCCCTCCTTCTCTCCCTCTCTCCCCCCTCTCTCTTTCTCTCCCTTCCTCCCTCCCTCTCTCCCTCCTTCTCTCCCTCTCCCCCTCTTTCTTTCTCTCCTTCCTCCCTCCCTCTCTCCCTCCTTCTCTCCCTCTC
>JAJPUD010005343.1:28050-48012 GCA_023553655.1 Myrmecobius fasciatus
TCTTTCTCTCCTTCCTCCCTCCCTCTCTCCCTCCTTCTCTCCCTCTCCCCCTCTCTCTTTCTCTCCTTCCTCCCTCTCTCTCCCCCCCCTCTCCCTCTCTCCCTTCTTCTCTTTCTCCCTTCCTCACTCCCTCTCTGTCTCTGTCTCTGTGTCTGTCTTCTGTCCTTGGTTTTAGAGGGAAGCTCAGGAGTCCAAACAAGGATCCAACCTGTCACAAATGACCTGCAGGCAAGCAATGGAGCTAGCTGAAGCGATCACTGCTGCCATATTAGTCTAGAGCTGATCCCCTAATTCACACTTCCCACGGCACTGTTTCTAAAAGGGGCTGAAGTGTCAAGTGCCAAGGACTACAGAATCACCCTCACGATTGGGCGGCCCATCCAATCCAATCCTTCCAATCCCCGTTTGAAGAATAAGGAGATGGAGGCCAGGTGACCTTCTCAGAGTGACAGAGGAAGACGGGAGGTGGAAGTTCTGTCTTCGGACTCTGGAGCCAAGGTTCTTTCCCTTGGGCTGGAAGGGACCTTGGGGATCATCCCACCCCACCCTTTCCCACGTCCCTAAAGGGGAAGTGACTGACAAAGGACTATGCGATTAATTGTCCAAACCCACATGGGCCAAGGGGCAAATGATCCATGGTGAAATGTCTGAGGACTCTCGTACTAGAATTGACATTTAAGAAGAGTGCTAAGCCTTACCACAGAGTGATATTTTCCCCTTGTTCTTCACAATGATCACTCCAGGTGGTACTCTGGGAATTTTGCCCCCATCCCATTTTACAGGTGAGGGAAATGAGGCTCAGAGAGCCGGAGTGGGTGTACAGATACCAAATGTCCAAGGTAGAGATGGGAGCCCCTTTCCAGAGCCCCATTCTTGCCGCCATTCTGCCGACGGGAGCCTCTGCAGCTGTTCCCTCCCTGCTCTTGAAGCTGCAGTGGTCTTCATGATTCACCACCAGCCCTATTCTCGGTAGCCTGGGCTCATTTGTTGGCTCCCAAGAGCACCTGGCCTTTCCCGTCCTGCACACAGGCTGCTTTCTGGAAGCTCCTTAAAACTTGTCCTTAATATCATGTTACAGGCAGTTATCTGAGATCCCTCCCCCAGCTTTGGTCAGTGAAGAGATTGGGAGACAGAGCCAAGGAATCGGGGTTCAGACCCAGTCTTCCCCAGCCACTCTCTAGGACTTTGGATGAGCTACTTCCCTTCTCCCATCTTTAAACGAGGGGTTGGACCCGACGCTCTTCAAAGGCCCTTCCAGATCCTCTGACCCCCCAAAGCCAGGCTGCCCCCCGATTTTCACTTGGCGGGGACAGTGCCAGGGGATGGGGGAGGAGCTCGTTCTGTTCTGTTCTGTTCTCGGTTTCGGGGGAGAGCCGTGAATTCAGCTTGGTCATGGCCGGGCTCACTCCTCTTGTTAAAGTACTTTCCTTTATTACCAAAAAAGAAAGAGAAAATATTCAAATTACACGGTGAATCAGTTCCTTATTTTCTCCATGACTAAGCAGCGCGTTTCCCCCCACACATTACAAGTCATTGTTCTGAAAAATTGGCTCCCGGTCAGGCGTGTTTCCTAAAGAGGCAGGAACCTGCTCAGCTGGGCCCGTTCCTGCTCTAGTTGCTACAAACAGCGCATCTGCACAAAGCCGGAGGAGCCGGGAAAGCAAACAGCTGAGAGGCGCGCTCGTGCTCGTGCACTCCATGGGTCCCCTCGGCTCCCGGTCAGGCTCCATCCGAGAGCCCGGGCAAGGTGTCCGACTCCAAGAGGAGAAAGGACGCCCGACTCTTGGGGAGCCCAGGGCACGTCCCTCCTCCCCTGGAGCTTTTGGTGGCTGCCCACCTCCTGTCCCCCGAGCCAGACTCCTGAACTTGCTAGGAACGGGCGCCGTGTTCGTTCCTCCATCCCTGGAGATGACTGAGCAGGAGAAGGGATGGTTGTACTTCAGCCTTGCAGTTAGTTTCCGTAGCAGCGCGTCGGGGCCAGGGCATGGAAGCTTTGCCGAATCATGTCGGGGAGGTAGGACAAAGTGCCGACTTCAGGCGCTCTGTGCTTGTTGGCCAGCTCTGAAATCTCTTGCTGTACAAAGTGGGTTCAACCCAAGCTTGTACTTGAAGCCTTGTACACCAAGCCCAGTACTTCCTGCCTTCCACCCCCGGGCTTATCTTGACTTATTTTGCTTCTATTTTCCATGTACTTTGTATCAGAAGATAACAGGCTCACAGTTGGAAGGGCCCGAAGGGGTCATCTAATCCAGTCCCCTGGGTTTACCCAGGAGGGGACTGAGGCTTTGGGAGGCTTAGTGGCCCAGCCAGAACTCTGGCTCCTCATCTGGCATCATCCCCTGCTGCCATGTGGTACTCCCAGGCAGAACATCACCCCTCAAGGGCAGAGGCTGCTTCCCTTCTGCCTTGAGATCAGTGCCCAGAAATAATAATCGGTGCTTTATAAATGCTTGGTGATCGCCGCAAGTGCTTGGTTGCTGTGTGCCTCAGTTTCTTCATTTTGATCAATAAACATTTGTTAAGCGCTTACTATGGGTCACTGCTAAGTGCCCGGGATACAAAAAGAGGCAGAAGCCGGCCCCTTCCCTTAGAAGCTCACAATTAATGGGGGGGGGGAAGAAAAAGCACGCCAATAAATAGATACGAGCTACAGATACAGGATAAAGAGGAAGCAATGATCGCACATGACAATTATCAGAGCAAAACGCCCACAAGTGAGAGGGAAGGAAGGCTGCCAGGAAAAGAAGGCGTTGGAAACTGGGGGGAGGGGTCAGCAGCTTGAGCAGAGGGAGGGAGGATGCTCCAGATGTGGCCGGGACAGCCGGAGCTGAGACAGGGAGGTCTTGTTCATGGCCCACCGGGAGGCCCAGAAGCATTGTTGCTCCTCAGCCTTAGCCAGCCTCCTGCCAGGACTTTGGGGTGGATGGATCAGGTCTTCTCACCGTGCTGATGCTGAATACTGCCTTTTCCAAATAAATGACGTCATTGTCTCCTTACTTGCCCCACTTTGGCGCTTTCACATTTAGGAAATAGACACCTGGGATCCGCGAGAGGCGAGGGGATCACTGAATCTGGAACGAATGTTCACCTTCTGCCTCCTGGATCCTGCGGCTTTCTTTCCAGATTTCTTCCTCTGGCATTAATTTTTTTCCAATTATGTGCACGTACTGGGCGCCACAGACTGCGCCGGATGATCTATCTTGGATCCATGGGAACCTGGCTGTCTGTGAACAGCTCTCCTCTCTTTCCATCCTTCCAGGACCTGGCCAGACAGCCCCTCAGGACCTGCCTTGGCCCTAACTTTGCAAACTCTCCTGCCCATTGCCCCACAGCATCCATCTGGACCTCCCTGGAGGCCTCTCCTAGCCTTTGCTCTTCCTCCTTTCCTCAGTGTCTTCTCCATCCAGACCCATCCTGAAGTTTGGGGCCTGCAGTATTCCTACTGACGTTCCTTCCACATCCTGGGGGGGGGGTTCACATCTCTTCACGCCCTCCAAGCAGCTTCATCGACTTCATCCATCCACTGGCAAGTCCCCCTGAACCTTCACTCTCCATCAGCCCCCAACCTTGCTCCTGTCTGATTTCTGTTCTGGCAGCCCCAGGACTTACCTGGTTCCCAGCTTAGAGCAGATAGTTGAGAAGTTTATGTCGTTCCTCTGCTGGCCATTTCCAATGGGTTCTGTCTAGAACGTGCTTGTACGTCTCTATTTGCATGTTGTCTCCCAATAGACTGGGAGCTCCTTGCGGGCAGGAACTCTCTTGCCTTTCTTTGTATCCCCGGGGCTTCCCATGGTGCCTGGCACACAGTAGGTGCTTAATCAATGCTCATTGACTCCAACATTTGACTCAGTGAGGATGCTCTTTTTTGCTCACACAGAATATAAACTCTCTGCAACTCAGGAGTGCCGCTCCCAGGTTACGGTGGTCTCATATTCATCCCCTTGCATCCCATCTTCTGGGGATGAACCTCTCTGAGCTTAGCTGGGCTGGTCCTCAGACCGCCCATCATCAGACCCTCAAAGAAAGCCCTTCCGGGGTGTATGTGTGGGGGCTTTTTCTTTGCTGGAATAGCGCCACAGCGTAGCATCAAAGGGGTCATTTAGTGGAGATATGTGTATGAAATGACTTTTAGTAAGGAGGATTTAATGGGGTTTTAAATTTACTTGTATTGTGAGCATAATAATAATCAACGTATAGCAACGTTTTGATATACAATGAGCAAATAGGGGCCGTCAGTGTGAAACTGAATTTCTGTTACCTCGTGGTTCTTTTAAAAGCATATATTAAATTTATCACAGTAGTAATAAGATTGCCCTGCCCGTGGCCCCTTCTGAATTTGTTTTTGTTCTCTTCTGAGATTTGATTTTTCTATTAACTCGAGCTCCAATTTTAGAGCTCAGATCTCCGTTTCTGATTGGCTGATATTGGGCAGTAATTTCTCACAATTCAGCTTTTCTCACTCCCAAACTCTTTGTAAAAGCAGCTGCTCGGAGACCCCAGGCAAGTCACTTCATTTTTTTGGGGGGGGGTTACAAATGAGGGGCTCTTGTTCCTTCCCTCTCAGGCTCTCTGAAAACCTTGAGGCACAATATGAATTTGAGTGACTGTTATTTGATTTCAATGGCTTTCGGGCATTTTCCTCTGAAGAGTGGGAATCCTTTCCCTGCTCACCTGGAGTAACTTGGTCTCCCTCTTCCTTATGACTCAGTGGTCTCCTTCATCAGGTCACTAAGCGGGGGGTCATGCAGTAGAAACACTCACTCCTTCACCTCAAAAGGGGAATTCTAAGCCAAGATCTAGACCTGGTCTACCTAGGGAGGGGGCACTTGGATTCAGAATCAAGTCAGCAAAAAAAAAAATCCATTTCCAATGAGCTTTCCTTCACATCTCACGATCAAAGGAGCCTTTGGACAAACGGGATTATATTTCTTACACATCTCCAGCAGATGATACACCTCTAGGGTTTATATGAGTGCAACACTGGGGTTATCATCAAGCCACTGACAGATTAAAAAGTAAATGGACTTCTCCCTATCTAGAATCAGAGTGGAAAATAGACTGGAACCAAGCCATCCAACATCCCAAGGATGACGCTTCCTTGTCTCCTAAGTCCCGGGATATGGATGATTGTGTTAGCCAAGGAAGGAAAGGACCCTCGGGCCTAAAGTTAGGGTTGGGGGGCTGAGAGTTCCAGGCCTGGACCTCCTGGGTTGGTTGGGGGGGATGGACCGCCTTCTCTGATGGGATGACTTTTCCCCATGCTAGTGGCCCTTAGCAAAATGGCGCATGTGTGATGGGAATATGTCCCAGAGAAAAGACTCATGCAATTTCATTTTGCTTCCTTATTCTTTGTCAAATAGAGTGATCTTCAGGCTTCATTTCTCGAAGAAAGCAATCTTTTATAACAAAGAATAATAATGAAAAACACTCAGAAAGTGAGGGGGAAATAATTCAGCAGTCATGCGGGCGATAAACATTTATTAATCATCTGCTATGTGCCACGTACTGGGGAAACAAAAAGGAGCAAAACTCAGTCTTTCCTGTCAAGGAGCCCATGGTTTCCTTGAAAGAGGCAGCTGGGTGGTTCAGTGGGGAGTCAGGAGGACTTGAGTTTGAGTATTTGTGTGACCTTGGGCAAGTCACTTCACCCCTTTTGTCTCATTTCCCTCATCTATCATTTGGAGAAGGAAACGCCAAAGAACCATTCTGGTTTCTT
Organism: Myrmecobius fasciatus; assembly: GCA_023553655.1. NCBI lineage: Eukaryota > Metazoa > Chordata > Mammalia > Dasyuromorphia > Myrmecobiidae > Myrmecobius > Myrmecobius fasciatus. The sequence goes on from JAJPUD010005343.1 coordinate 33,767, forward strand.
TACCAAGACAACTCCAGAGGGAATCAGGAGGTCGGAAACAAGACTGAACAAGGGAATAATAATAACGCCTTCCTCCCGGGAGGGATCCCCTCAGGATCCTCCCAAGATCAAATGGGATCACATTTGTAAGATGCTTTGTAAATCTTAAAGCACCAAATATAAATGCTGGTTATTATTATTATTATTATGCAAATAGCTATGAGCAAATGAGAAGGGTTCAGGATAAGTTGGAGGTAATGAAGAGGGAAGAAGCTGCAATTAAGGGGGTCCAGAAAGGCTTCCTGTGGAAACCAATCAGTGGACAAGCACTTATTAAGCATCTGCTATGTTCCAGTTGCCGCCACACATATAAGGGATGAAAGGGTCCCTAGGCGGAGGGAGCTGACCTCCTGACGGGAGTCAGCGTCCACAGAGAAAAATATGAACCCAAAGTGAATTTAACCAGAGCTCTTAAAAGTCAGGTCGTTTGCAAGGAGGGCTCGGGCAGTTGGCAGATCAAGGAAACAGACAGTTTGGGCCACAGAGCGGCGACGGGTACGAGCAGTGGAGGCAGCGGCTGGGCAAAGGCCCACAGAGGGAAGTGGGAAGGGAACAACCAGTGAGGGAAGTCAGAGGACGAAGTTGGGGAAGGGGCGGCCCAGGCCAAAGTTCAAGGTGAAGAGAAGGCCACAGGGCTGGGAGTCCCAGGAGCCACGGCCCAGGGCCTTCTGAGAGCAGATCTGGGGGACCCTGGGGAAGAAGGATAGGGAAACCTCAGCTGGAGGTGCTGGCCCTTGGGGAGCTGCTGTGACATTAGGGAAGCCCCAACTCCTTTCCTAATGGCCGGGCATGGGTTTGGTGAGCAAGCACAAATGCCCATTCTGTGGGCACAGGGGGCGAGGCACCTGGCACTACAAGACTCGAGGTGCCTCTGAGGTCCCATTCAGGCCATGTCGGGGGCAGTGGGGCACCAGGCATTAATCCTGACCTACAGACCTGAGAGCGCAGGCCAGAAAGGAGATTGAATTAAGCCCTTCCTGATTTACCTCGCTGAGGACGCGGCTTCCGCTCGGGCATTTAAACATCTGCTCACAGTCTGGGTGCCCGAGTCCTCCTTTCCCGGCTGCCCCCTGAATTCCTGAATTCTCCTTTAACTGCAGCAGCCCCACCCCCACCCCCACCCCGGCCGATGGCTCTGGCCTTCAGGGAGGCTCTTCCCTCATGACCTTCTCCCCTGACCTTCACAGAGCCTGGCTGCTGAGGCATTATGGGCCATGATCATCTGTGAGCATCACCGCCCTGCAGCATAAGAACAAGCAAAACACTTTGCAGATATGATCTCCCTGGATCCTCAGAACATCCCTGGGAGGCAGGCGGATTGTTAACCCCGTTGTGACAGACGAGGAAACTGGGGCCGAAAGAGAGCAGGAGCCAGTGTGTGTCTGAAAGGGATCCAAATCTGGTCTTCCTGACCCTCAGGCCAGAAAAGTCTCAGTCTTCGTGACCCTCAGTCCAGAAAATCCTCGGTCTTCCTGACTCTCAGGCCAGTAAAGTCTACTTAATGCCCCTTAATTGTTTACAAGGGCCCTGCAGAACAAAGACTGGTTCATTTCTGCCCTTGTGCCCAGAGCTTACCATAGTGCCCAGCACACAGTAGGTGCTCATGAAATACTTATTGATTGATTGAGCTCAAAAAAAGCAAGGACTAGGGCATTTAAATGCTATACTCTCCTTTGGCCTTGTTCAGCGTTCCATATACAGTAGGTGCTGAGTAAAGGAAATGTTTATTAAGCACCTACTGCGTGACAGGTGTTGTGCAAAGTGTTTGATCCTCACAGCACCCCTGGAGGATGGTGCTAAAATGACACTATTTTAGAGTTGAGGCCGACAGGGGCTGAGTGCTTGACTAGGATCCCACGGCTAACAAGCGTCTGAGGCTGTGTTTGAACTTCCAGACTGCAGGACCAGAGCTCTATCCACTGGGCTACCCACCTGTCTCCATAACTACCGAATGAATAAGTGAATGAGTAAGAAGCCATTTTGAAGATGGCCGCCAGCAAACGTGGGCTGTAGACTGTTCTGAAAGCCACGGCTACATTAAAAATGAGTCTGAGAGTTGCCAGGATCCAGGAGACGGCTTTGGGAAGTGAACGAGAAGGCACCAAATTAGGATATATCGAGGAGATCAAAAGCAGACTCCGGCCTCCCCTTTCTTGGGCATCCGCAGCTTCCAGATGTGGAGGGGGATGCTGGTTCCTCCCCCTCATGCCCTTCCTGGACCTTGGGGTAGGGGGTCAGCTTTCCCCCTGCAGCTGGTCCGGCCAACTCTCCCCAGCTTTCCCAAATCACCCAAGCAGCCCCTTGTCTCAGCAGCCTGCCAAGACATTAAAAGCCAACCGGGCTTCACCAAGTTTGGAAAAGGTGCGGGCTTTCATTCCCAGTTAGACCCAGTAGCCATTTCTTGGGGAAGTCTGTCAGCCCCGAGGCCCCTCTGAGGAGGTCGCCGACATATGTCGTCCTATTAATTAAAATTCAAGCAGCTTACTTGAGGAAAAAATGATCATCCCTGGGTTTGACCTCCATCAAACTGACCTTGGGCAGCTCGGGAAACTGTGCTCCCAAACTAAGTGCCCCCATGACTCCCCGCAAACAGCTCAGGGCTCCCCCCAGCCTGTGCTGTCCTGGGAGAGTCTGCGGCAGTGTGGGAAGTGAGAGTGAGCTGGGTCCCTTCTGCTGCCTTAAATCCCATCTGCCCTGTGGCAGTGACACCGTGGTTAGGACGCTGGCAGCCCAGGCCTGGAATCCCACTTACATGGAAGCTCCATGGTGATCTTTACCTGAATCCAGTGGCAGCCAGGGAGAGAACCATTGGAAAGACCTAAGATGTGGAGGGTCTACTTGGGGCTTCAGAAAGTGAGAACATTCTCCTTAGGATGAGATGGTAGCAACTCTCCCTTATCCTCTTCCTCCCTTTGTTACTCCTCCCTCTCCCCCCTCTCTCCCCCTCTGCCTCTCTCTCTTTCTTTCTCTCTCCCTCCCTCTCCCTCCTTCTCTCTGTCTCTTTGTCTCTGTTTCTGTCTCTGTCTGTCTGTCTGTGTATCTCTGTCTTGCTGTCTCCACCTCTCTCTTTGTCTCTGTCTTGTCTCCCTCTCCTTTTCCCTTTTCTTTTCCCTCTCCCTCTCCCTCTGCCTCCCTTCCTCTCTCCCTCCCCCCTCTCTCTCTTGCTGTCTCCATCTCTCTCTTTGTCTCTCTGTCTCTCTCCCTCTCTTTCTCCCTCCCTCCCATTCTCCCCTTTTCCTCACCCCACCCCTCAATTTCCCCCCTTTCTTGTTCCAAAAGCACGGCTGGCATTGTACCATTCATACTTGGTTTTTCCACCCTCACCACAACCAATGTTGTGAGTAACCCTAGCCATTGGCACGCAGAACTCCAAGGAAATATAAGACAAGAGTCCCAGCCTTCAGCAGGTTTATAGTTCCCTGGGAGAACTGGGATATATTCCAGTACATCAAACTGACTATCTGGACCTAGATCTCTAAATGGAGAGAGAAAGAGCTGGACAGATACAGAGAAACAGAGCCAGAGATGAGACAGGGAGAGGAAAAGAGAGTCAGAGACTGAGAATCAGAGACAGAGAGATAGATAGAGAAACAGAAAGAGAGACAGAGACCAAGAGATAAACAGAGAGAGGGAGAGGAAAAGAGAGGGAGGAGGAGGAGGGAGACAGGTGGGGCTGGCACTGATTTCCCTGGCTCTCTTCAGCTTCACTGAGGCACACACTGTATGGCTGAGAGGGTTGGCAGAGCCCAAAGAGTTTAAATCGAGAATCATTCAGAGGAGAGCAGAGAGGTTCATGGCGGCCATATAGAAACCAGATAGATCAAACAACTCTACCCTCATATGTCAAACAAGGAGTTACTAAGGGGTAGAGGCTGGACTTCATGGGCTCCCAGACATTCCATCTTTTCCTCCACCTCTCTCCTCCCTCCATCCCCTGTTCCTAATAGTCGTGGCTCTAGCGACATTGGGGCACTGGCTTTCCTTCCCCAAAACATTGCAGTTGCCGATTGCGGGCACGTGCCCTGCCTCCCCCTCTGCCGGGGATTCTCCCATCTCCTGACTTCTCTTCCTTTAAGTCCCAGCTACAATCTCACCTTCTACCAAAGCCTTTCCTAGTCCTCCCTAATTCCTCTCCTGATTATCTCCTGCTGATCCATAATTTGTCTCTCCCATTAGACCGTGAACTCCTCCAGAATAGGGCCTGCTTGTTTGGTGATTATTTTTTGGGGGGGGGGGGGAAGATTTTTTTTTAACATTTCTTTGTCTCTCTAGTACTAAGCTTGGCACTTGGCACATGGCTGCTGTTTAATAAATATTGGTTGATAGTTGGCTAACTCCCTAACTTAGCCCCAGTGAATGATGGGGCACCTGGTCCCCGGAGCTTGGCCAGCTCCCCTGGGGAACGAGGATCCCAGCGTGTTACCTGGCTGAAAGCAGGTGACATGACTGGATCGAAGTCTGCAGGCTTGGCTCGGGCCCATTCTGCAGCGCCTGATTGAATTTGGGCAAATCTCTCCAGTCCTTGGGGCAGAACTTCCTCAGTTAGAAAATAACAGCAATAACTAGCATGGATCAGTGTTTGAAGATCTGCAAAGTTCTTTCCAGACGATTTATTCCCCTCAACAACCAGTTCTGTGATCTAAACTTCGGTGATTCAACGATATGAGAAATTCTTTTTTTGTTTTTCCTGAGACAACTGCGGTTAAGTGACTTGCCCAGGGTCACACAGCTAGGCAATGTTAAGTGTCTGAGGCCAGATTTGAACTCAGGTCCTCCTGACTTCAGGGCCGGTGCTCTAACCACTACACTACCTAGCTGCCCCAGATATCCGAAATTCTCTAGAAATGATTATAAACTTTATAAGCATGAAACCAAAGAGAGAAATTGTTTGCATGCTGTGTGCTGAGCTCCTTGAGAACAGGGACATCCAGTGCTTAGCCTGGTAGGCGCTAGACACTGATAATCCAATCCAATCAATGAAATCTTAAATGAAATAATTTTTCACGTCAAGCATTTGACAACGTAGGACCAGACGAATTAACCAAAAACAACAAAGAAAGAAAACCTTTTGTGCTGGGTGATCTTCCCGTGGCCACCCGGGAGTCTCTCCCCTTCGGATTTCATAGCACTGTACGGCTGAGAGGGATGGCAGAGCCCAAAGAGTTTGAATCCAGAAGAGTAGAGAGAGTAGAGAGGCTTGTGGCGGCCATATATACACAAGAGAGATCAAACAGCCGTACCCTCATGTCCAACAAGGAATTACAAGGGGCCGAGAATGCCATGAGAGAAATGAAGAGATTTTAAATAAACAGATTGATTTAAAAATAGGATGCTGGTCACAATAAGAACAAAGCGTCACAAATGGGCAGCTCTCTGCTCCATTTATATCGTCCCGATGAAAAGAGCAAAGAGAAGGCCCCCAAAGCATTGAGGGGAAGCTTTATGGGGAGCTGAAGGAGGACGTGGCCAAGATTCGTGCCCGGTGGGCGAGCCCGGATCTGTCCTGTTGCAGAGAACAGCCACCTTGATTGGCTCAGGGACCCCCCGAGTTTGGCGTCCAGAAGAGGGTTAATGGTCATTGTACTCAGCGGCAGCAGGAGTATTTTGTTTGGTTCTGGGTACCACGGTTTAGGAAAGACAATGATAAGCTAGAGGACTCCGCAGGAGATCATTCAGGACGACAAAGGATCTCAGGTTCGTGCATCATAAGAATCGTCCAAAGGAACTAGGAGGTGCCATAGTGGATAGAACGCAAATCTGAAGTCCAGAAGAGCCATCTTTGTGAATCCAAATCTGGCCTCAGTACCCTACTTACCAGCTGGGTGACTCTGGGCAAGTCACTTCACCCTGTGTGCCTCAGTTTCCTGATCTGTAAAATGAGCTGGAGAAGGGAATGGCCGACCCCTCCAGTGTCTCTGCCATGAAAATCCCAAATGGGGTCACAGAGAGTCAGACGCAACTGAAAAACGACTGGATCAAAATCAGAACGAGGGTTGATTAGTCTGAATAAGAGAAGGTTTAGGAAACACTTTACACCTGCTCTCAAGGGCTTGGATGTGGTACAGAAACGGAATCGGGGCTGTTCTGTCTGGTCTCAGGAGCAGGGAGCTTTTTGTCTTGATGCTAGGAAAAACTTCCTGACCATCAAATCTGTCTGTGGGCTGGATTGGGAGGCGCTGGGCTAGGGCTGACTCATCCCCGCTGGCCCTGCCTCATCACTCGAGAAGTCCTGGGCTAACCCAGAAATGTCTACAAGGCACCCACATTTCCCAGAATGCTCCGTGACCTCATCAGCTTCCCTAGAGTTCAGACAGGTTTATGACAAACTTACTATTCCCAGTTATCCTCTTCAGAGCGACTATAGGCCATCTCTTCCTGCTCATCCCTGCTCTCTTTAAAGCTAGGAATGGGGCTGATCCCGAGGCAAGTGATCCTAAGTTATAGACACCCCCCGCTGGGACCCGTGTACATTATCCAAGTCTAGCTCTGCAGCTCCCACTAATGAGCCCCCCCCTTTCCTCTTTGAATTAGAAACTGTGTTGAGTTTCCTGGCACATTACGGAACTATCCCTGGAGAACTCTTAAGGGAAAATTCACTTACTTCTTCAGTTGCAGCCTGGGAGGTGGCTGATGAGGGCAGATTTCTCTCTGGCTCTGCCAGAAGAGCACAGATCCTTTCATAGAAAAGGTAAAGCTGGAACTGGTGACCCCAGGGGTCACTGAAGCCATCCCCTTCTTTAACCAAGGAGCAAAATGAGACTCAAAGACAGATGGGACTCGAGATCGTTGACATAGACATTTAAAGCCGGGAAGAACCTTAGAAACCATTTAATTCAACCCCTTGTTTCAGAGATAAGGAAGCGGAGAGCCAGGGAAAGGAAATAATTTGTTCAAAGCTACCGAGGTGTTAAAGATCGGAGCAACGATTGAACCCAGGTCCTCAGACAGCCATCCCAGAGTTCTCTCTGCTGTGTTTGTAGGTATTAAAAATTCCCTCGAGATCCTTGGCATTTCTACTGCCCCCGGGCCATCCCCAGGAGACTTATCTTTCCTCTTGGCTCTTGGATCTCTACGGCGACTTATTTTCCTGTGCCATCTTTCCTTGGGCATCCCCTTTGCCTTTAGACCCTTTGTGTTGGCACAGGGCTTTCTCAGAGTATTTATTCAGCTTCCCTGGGTCTGAAACTCATCCTTGATCTGACCCATCTTCCGAGAGACATGAAACTTCCGAGCTGAGCAGGACCTCCCTCTCATCCACTCCAGTCCATCCTAGTTGAGGCTCCCTCCTCCAAGACTCCCCCAGAGCGCTCATCCCCCCGATGGCCATCTCCATCCACAGTGGAGGTCTCTCTTTGGATTCCTCCAATGTTACTTTTGGATCGATTCAAATACTTGCCACGGGGCCTTCCTTCTCCTTTCCCTCCATCCTCTCCATTATTCCCATCCTCGCCCCATGGTTCAACCCAAAATTGGCCAGCATTTTAGAAATGGGACAAATTCTTTCTCACTCTCGCCAACGTTTCGGAAGCAACAGGGATCAGCCCCGATAATGTGGCCTTTCATTGTGGCTACTTCATCCAGACATGGGAGGTGTTCTACCCTCATAAACCTACCAATCAGCCAAGCAAGCAGCCAGTCGATCAGCAAGCATTCATTGTGCCCAGTTTTGGGCTAAGGACCCGTGTACAAAGATAATAAAGCCCTGCCTTCAAGGAGTTTGTATTCTACCCGATTTATGTTGGTGTGATGGAGGCTCCCCAAATTCAACCCCTGACTTTGTTTACTCTCAGCCTAGTGGGTTGGATAGAAGGGAGAAGGGAAACATTGCCTCATCAAAAGTACCTTGTGGCCCTCCTGGCTCTCGGTCTTGCTTAAGGCACAGTTTCATAGGATCGTAGATTGGAAGGGACCACCAAGTCCCACTCCCTCATCTTACAGATGAGAAAACTGAGGGCAGAGGTGGTTGTGTGACTTGCCCAGAGTGACGTGGCTGGTAAGTGGGTGGGACTCAAGCCCTTGGACTTGGGCCCAGAATGCTGCCCTCGACACCATTTGTCCCCCTGTCACCATCCTCCCTTTCTTTCCTGGCTTCTCTGATGCTGTCTTGCTATAGTTCAATGTGTTAAGGCTGTGGGTGCTTCTCCAAGCTTCATTTATGGATGGGGGAGTCTAAGGGCAAGTACCCCCTTCATTATTTGCGGGAGGTACAAGGAGCTGTGGACACAGAGTGGTGCCGAGGGCCTGACCTTCCCTCCTGGTTCTGCCCTCAATTTCCCCCAGGTTCTAGCCTGGCACCTGGCTCTCACCTGTCTTTAGGCCCCCGCAAGCTCCTGTGTGCTCACCCTGACTCACCCCCTATTCCTGGCAGGTCAGGAAATGAATTCTACTCACTGAGTTGTCCCTGCTGAGCTCTGCCCTTGGCAATGACTTTGCTTCTTCCAATCAGGCTGCTTTGGGCCCCCTGTACCCTCAGGTGGGCTTGGCTCCCTGGCTGGCACACCCAGCCTAGAGCTGTTCTCAGGCTGAGGAGTCATGGGTTCCTCCCCCCCCCCCCAGAGGTCCATCAAGCCTCTAGAACAAGAAAGGACTCTCATCATTGTTCAGCAAGGCCTCTTTGAACTTGGGAGAGGCAGTTGGGTCCTTTGGGCCTCAGTTTCCTAATTTATAAAATAACAACAATAATAGCACTATACTTTAAGGTGTGCAAAGTGCTTCACACAGATCGTCTTATTTCCTAAAACAACCCTGTGAGGGAGGTGCTTTTATTATTTCCATTTTACAGATAAGGAAACTGAGGCTGAGAGAGTTTGCAGGATTTGCATGAGCTTCCTTAGCTACTAAATGTCTGAGGCAGGATTTGAACTCAAGGCCTTCCTGACCCCAGCCCAACATCATATTCCCAAGCTACCCCCAGAATGAGACTAGAAGAGATGAGTTTAAACAGATCAACTGTGAACCGTGAACAAATGAGGAAGGCCGGCAGCAATCCCAACGCGCTTCCCTCCTTTCTCTGGCTTGGTTTGGTTTCTCCCCCGTGCTGGGGGCGAGGGCAGGGTCCGAGAAGGAACAGGAGCCAGGCTGCCCAAGGCTAAGAGGAGCAGAATGAGGGACCAGAGCAGGCGGGTCTCGCCGGTGAGACTGATTTCTGGACTGCAAAGGACAGAGTGCAGTGGTTAATGGGGAGCAGAAAACCGGGCTAAGTGAGGAGATGAGAAGGCAGGCAGGAGCTCCCCGCCTCCTCTGGACAATGGGGATCCAAGATCTAGCAGACGACCTGGCGTCTGACTTGGGAAAGGCCCCCAAGAATGGGAAACCATGGCGATGGTTCCAGTTGTTGAAAGCGGAGGGAAAAGGAAGACCCCAGGCTGACGACCTTGACCCTGGTTTATTTTTACTGCCATCTTTTTGTGGTCTCCATCACTGTAGCCCCTCCTCCCTTGTCTCCCATTGGACTTTCCCTTGAACAAAGGGCAAGAGGGGCAGTGGAATCAAACCACCTGGCACATTGGCCACATCTACCCGGTGATGCTCTGTTCTTGATCCACAGCCTTCCACCTGCCCGGTGAGAGGAGCAAGCGTGGTGATTATGATGACATTGTCCTTTCTGTGTCCCCAGCTGGTTAGGGTTGTTCAGGCAGTTCCAGCTTCATGATCCCATTTGGTTTTCTGGGCAAAGATATTGGGGAGGTTTGCCATTCCTTCTCCAGCCCATTTTCCAGATGAGGAAATGGGTTGTGATTTGTTCAGGGCCACCCAACTTGTAAGTCTTTGAGGACACATCTGAACCCGGACCTCCCTGACTCCAGGCTTAGCTGCCCAACCGACCAGCGGGCATGGATTGAATGCCTACTTGGTGCCAGGCACTGGTGATAGAAGACCAAAACGACCTCCATTCTATTAGGGGAGAGAGGGGCATGTGGACATAATATATAGGGAGCAAAGGCAAGTTAGCAGCTCTAGCAGCTCTCCTGAAGTTTGGGAAAGGGCCCTCAGCAGTGGAGGGAACCAGGAAAGGCTAAGGCATCCTTGAGGAAGTGGGAAATTCTGTGAGGGAGAGGTGAGGAGGGCACAATCACTGATATGGAGGCGAGCCAGGGAGCAGAGGAGAGAAACGATGTCCGGTGAGCTTGGAGAGAGAGGTGGAGGCAAGGTGGTGGGAATAACTACGCTGTTTGATCCCGGGGCAGTGGGAACCTCTAGAGTTCATCCACCTATAATCATTGTTAAACTATCATTAAAGGGATAGTCTGTGTGCTTTTGAAAAGAAAGCAGGTGATCACCAAGAGCCCTCAGAGCTTCAAATAGAATAGAAAAAGGAATCACCTTTTTTATTTGCTTTGCTCATGAGGTTACTAGATTAATAAGGTGGATGCTATAGACCTTGGTATCAGAAAGAATATTCTATAGGCTTTCTCATGTTGTATGAGTTAGACAACTAGTTTGATTCCCAGACCCAAACAGCCATGATCCCTGGGTTACTCTGAACTTGGAGGGAGGATGCTAGCGGAGTGCTCCAGGGATACATGCTTAGCCCTGTTCTGTTTGATATTTTTTTAATTAATGCCTTGGCTTACTCATTACTTATCAATTTGCAAACAACACGAAGCTGGAAGGAATAGCTGACATATTGGATGATGGAGTCAGGAGCCAAAAAGGAATCAACAGGTTAAAATCCCAAGATAAAGTTAATGCAATAAAATTTACTAGAGATAAAAATCAGACTGGCCTGGGGATGAACTTCCTGGACAGCTCAGCCAACTTCAGAAAGACCCATTGCTGATTTGGCCGCACGGCAATTCTTGAAGACCATTGACTAAGTTATAGAAAGGTTAAAGCCTGGATTGGAGGAAAGAATACTCCCAAGGATGAAACGACGATCTTTCAACCAAGGACTCGTACCCAGCTTCGAAAAAAAAATCAGTTTCACAAGTGTGAGATGCAAGAGAAATGAATAGATGACCATTTATCGTGGGTCCACTCACATAGTCATTATTTTAATCTCTCTGTAAGTTCTTGGTCCACTTGGGCTTTCCCCCGACTTTCTCCTTTCCTATATGAAAGCTACTGGGGGCTTAGAATGGTGCCTTTAAAATAGGGCATCGTGTAGGACTTTTTCCTTATTGGTTCCCAAAGGCTGGAAATCTCTCCTTGGGGATTGCCTTAGGATTTGGGGCATGTTAAATCTCATCAGCCAGTTACCTGGTCTAAGCAATTTACCTTTGCAATCTCTTTAGTCTTCTTTTTCTCTGTACTCCCTAAACCAAAGTCAATCCTACAGGACAAAGCAGACTCTCCCATGATCCATACCTCAGCTTCCCCACAAGCTTTGCCAAATCCTTCTCAGACTTGCTTACAAACTGTTGTACATCTAAGATCCACAGCCAAGTCTACTCAAATAATGCTTGTGGGGACCAAATAAGAAAATATATGTCAACACTTTGCAAACCTTTCCGCAACCCCTAAATGCTAGTGATTAGTTGTAGTAGTTGTAGTATAGTAATAGTTGTTGTTGTTGTAGTAGTAATACTAAGAGTAGTAGTAATAGTTGTAATAGTAGTAATAGTTATAGCAGTAGCAGTAATAATAATAGTAGTAGTAGTAGTCGTAGTAATAACATAGTAATAGTTGTTGTAGTAGTAATACTAAGAGTAGTAGTAATAATTATAGCAGTAGCAGTAATAATAATAGTAATAGTAGTTGAAGTAATAACAGCAATAGTTGTAGTAGTAATACTAAGAGTAGCAGTAATAGCAGTAGTAATAATGATAGTAGTAGTAGTAGTAATGGTAGTAGCAGTAGTAACAGTTGTAGTATTATTATTAGTATTCACAGCTTCCACAGAGTTTTATTTGTGATGTAGTGGAGAGAATACTGGGCCTGAAGTCAGGAAGACCTGAGTTCAAATTCAACCACACTACTAGCTGCGTGACTCGGGACCATTTACTTAATCTCTGACTTTCTGTTCCTCATCTACGAAATGAGGATAATAGTAGCACTTACCTCCCAATGTTGTTAGGAGGACAAAATGATTTGTTTCTAAAACACTTTGCAGAACCTAAAAAGTTTTCTAAATGCTGGCTTTTATTATTCACTGGTTCCTCAATGTCTCTTTTTCTCATTTTGACATATTGACAAATTTGCACAATTTCTCTTCTGTCCTCTTCCCCTCCTCTTCATTCTCACATTAGTATTCCATTCTCATTCTCTGTATACAATCAATAACTGTTTTATGCTCCCATGCCATGCACCAGAAGCCATTGATTACCAAGATCAGGAGAATATCCAATTGGTTCTTACAGAGTTCAGAGGGCAGTCAACAATTATGTGCAACTCTGACCTCTCCTCATTCGGGTGCCCGGCCATTTCCCCTTCAGAATCACAATAACGGTTTGCATCCCCTCCCCGCCCGCCACCACTAATATCTGGTGGTCTTAGTAGACTGCAAACACAGTGCAACAAGCAATGTGAACTCATGGTCAAATGCTGATGGTATCTTCCATCAAAATAAGCCGAATGGGGTCTTGTGATCCTCTGCCCTGGTTCACACCTGGGCATCGTAATTTGGGAAGGATGTTGGCAAATAGGGCACATTGAGAAAATGGCCCCAAGATGAGAAGTGGATGCTGCCATTCTATGTAAGAAGTAGCTGAAGGGACCTCATGAGGATGCAGAATTTGGAGAAGAGGACCTCAATGGGAACGCTGCCTTCCGTTATTTGGGGATTGTTGTGTGGGAGGGGGATTAGACTTGTTCTGCCTGATAGAACTAGGGGAAATGGGCAGAAATGGGAAGGAGGTAAATTTGGGTTTCTTGAAAGGAAGACTTTCTGGAGGTGTTCTGAACTAGAATTGGTTGTCCTTACGTGGAAGCTCTTGTAGGAAAGGTTGGATGATTGCTTGGTAGCTGTGCCAGAAGGGGGGTTACTGTTAAGTTAGATGCCCAACGATGGCCTCTGAGCTCCTTCCAACCCTAACACTCTGTGCTTCTGGGGACCTCAGAGGGCCTGATTCCTTCTGCTGAAAGCCAGCCAGAGCCCGGGATCATGGGGGTCATGTGGACAGTCAGTCCTGCTTCCTAGTGAGCCCAGAATGCCATTCTTCAAAACCATTCCACCTCTGGACTTCCTGCCTTCTTGGCCCTGATACCATCACTCTCCCATCAAGGAAAGACCCTGGAAACCTTCATAGAAGCATTATTTCTTCATTTTCCTGCTTCTCCCTCCCCCTTACCATCAGCAAAATTCTTTTTTTCATAATCACTCTTGTTGAGTTTTCATAAATTCCCTCTGGACTCTTATGCGAAATAGCCTTTTAATTGGTCTCCCAGCCATGATTGATTCTCTCCTATCTCTTTAGTCCGTTCAGCACTTTGCTACCAGATAACCCCCTCCAAGACGTTGCTTCCCAGAGGCTACAACACTCTTCTCCCTAGCACAGCCCCCTTCTTGTGTCTTCTTCATGGTTCTGATCCACTTCTGCAATCTTATTTCCTTCTCTTTCCTCTTTCTTTTCTTATATAAATGGGTTCTTTGCTTCTTTTTTTCCCCTGAGGCACTTGGGGTTAAGTGACTTGCCCAGGATCACACAGTTAGGGTGTGTTAAATGTCTGAGGTCAGATTTGAATTCCTGACACCAGGGCTGGTGTTCTAACCACTGTGCCACCTAGCTGCCCCTAGGGCTCCTTGCTTCTTGAGCAGATCCTGAACATTTCCAGCTGTTTCTCTTTTTTCGTCTGCTCCTTCTCACTAGTTTGCCCTCCTAATTTTCCTTTTCCTCTCCCTAACTTTCTTCTTTTTTTTTTTAATAAAGCTTTTTATTTGCAAAACATATGAGTGACCTTTCAACATTGACCTTTGCAAAAAAAACTTTTTTTTTCCCAAGCTTTTCCTTTCCCTCCCCCCGCCCCCACCCCTAGATGACAGGTAATCTAATACATGCTAGATAGGATAAATTATATGACAAATACAATACATGTATACATATCTATACAGTTATCTTACTGCACAAGAAACATCAGATCTAGAAAGAGAAGAAGAAAAAAAAACAACCTAAGAAGGAAAACAGAATGCATGGAAATATTCACAGAAAGCGTTAAAATGCTGTGTTGTGGTTCACTCTCAGTTCCCACAGGCCTCTCTCTGGATGTATATGACTATCTTCATCGCAGCACAACTGGTTTGAATCACATCATTGTTGAAGAGAACCATG
>JAJPUD010005343.1:68161-89048 GCA_023553655.1 Myrmecobius fasciatus
TCTGTCTCTGTTTCTTTGTCTCTCTGTCTCAGTCTGTCTCTCTCTCTCTCTGTCTCTCTCTCCTCTATGTCTGTTTCTTTGTCTCTGTCTCTGTTTCTCTCTTCCTCCCTCTCTCCCTCTCTTTCCCTCCCCCATACTTTCATTGTTCTTTCCCTTTTGAAAGTACTTTTTTTGAAACTACCCTCCCAAATCCTCTGAATCTAGTACTCCACATTACACATGGTAGAGACTTCTCAAGTGTTTACTGAATTTAATTTTGGCGAATTGGATTTCATTGGAAAATTAAAGAGGGACATCCTGAAGGTAGGGAAAGGCAAAGCCTGGGTGCAGTGGTTGAAACCTGAAGTCTCTCTTGCCTCTTGTATATTTACCTGGGGAGCTATATTTACCAGGGGACAAGATGCCCAGCCATCTGTCTTTTAATCAAATAGTCACTGCAGCACATCATTAAATTTCTAATCTCTGCACCGCGCAGCGTTGGACCAGCGTTGGACAGCGGCGGACAGCTGCTAGGGTGCCTGATGGAGGCAATTCCACCTTAGAGTATAAGCTGACTGGCTAAAAGCACAGGCGTACAGCCTCCCACGGGCCCTTCCACTTTTTCTGTCATTTGCCATAAAAGTAACTGACGGCCGATTCCGCTTCTGAGGTCGTCACCTGTCGGCCCCGTGCGTTTCTCGTATTTGTCGATGTGGAACACTAACAAATATTTATTCAGTCGTATGGGCTGTTGACAGTGCCGAGGGCCATGTGTGCACCCTACGTGTGGTGACTTTTTTCTGGACGCAGGATTGATCGAGACAGCTCTCCAGTGTTATAAAGGGCCCTGAAAGCAGCAACTGGGGAAAGGATCCAAGAAGGGGAGAGGAAGGTCTTCACTTGTGAATAGAGCCCTGGAAGCAGGGCTGCGGCCCTTGCGTCAGGGAACAACCAACCTTCAGTGATGGAGCCAGATCAGAATAATGACAGTGCAGGGCGGGGGTAGTTCCCACAGCTTCTCAAACTCGAGCAGCGCAGCTCAAACCTATAGCCAGTAAGACCTAGATCGGACTCCTGTTTCTGACACTTTCTAGCTGTGTGATCATAGAGAAGTTCCCGACCCTCTTGGAGCCTCCATTTCATCTGTAGCATCAGGGAGTCGGCTCTGTGAGTCTTGCCCATCATCTTCTGTAGGAGATAGGCGACTGAGCCCACAGCTTTGAAGTTCTGAGCTCCAGGCCTCTCATGGGTGCTCAAGGATCACGAATGACTCAGTGTACCTCATGGAACTTCAACTCCCTCATCAAAAGAAAGGGGGAACAGTGAACAACTGTAGTTAGTATCTGGCTGACAGTGGTGTGGTCAGGCTGTGTGTGAGATAAGCAAACTAAAAATCAGACCACAGAACTAGAGTTAGAAGTGACTCGACCAGTCCCCCCATTTTCCCTATGAGGAAACTGAGTCCCAGTGAGGCAAAACAACCTGACCAGGTAAACATGGGAAGGATGCTCTCCTATCTATTGTCCAGGTCCCCCCTTTGAGAACCCTGGGAAATGGGCTGTCTTGTTTGAGTATCTTGTATTTGTATCATTGCTTTTAGAAGGATAGTTGGGCTGTGTGTGTGTGGGGGGGGAACAAGAGGAAAAGATCTAAATTGGCCAGATGCCATTTACTCTGTTTACCAAAATGAGTCTCAGGACTGATGAGTCAGCTAAGCCCTTTTCATCATGGCCCATCTGTCTGCAGCCCGGGGGAGGCAAACACTGGATTTGGTGGCAGAAAACCTGGATTTAGTCCTCAGTTCTGCTACTCACTGGTCATTTTACTCTTTTAGCTTATGTTTCCTTTTTTATAAATTGTAAACAATGAACATTAAAATCCTCGCCTCAGAGACTTGCTTTGAGGATCAAGTCGGACGATGTGATTAAAGGGCCATGGGAATATAATGGATTTTCTAGAAGAGCAGAATCCCCTTTGAAGGCAGAGTCTCTCTTTTTCCAATCTTTTAGACCCCTCACAGAGAAAGCAGCTTGCCCAAAGTAGGGAGTTAGTAAATGTTTGCTGACTAGAACTATTTGTAAAATTCCCAACTACATAGCTACCATACATAGCTCTTCATGTGCTTTACAAATATCATCTGGCTTGATCCTCAATGATCCTGAGAGGGATTCCCATTTTACAGATGAGGAAACTCAGGCTGAGAAAGGTTAAGTAACTTCCCTGGATCCACACAGCTAATAGTACCTAAGATAAGATTCAAAGTCAAGTCTTCTTGACTCTAAACCTGGTGGGGAGGGTAAATGTACGACATGATGCTGAATCTGCGTCTTTGCAAAGCTCAGTAGATCCAGGCCATAAACAATCTGGCAGGCCCTTGTTCTCAAGAAACTCATCGTTTAGTGGATGAGACAACATGTAAACAATTCGGTAAAAACAAATGTAGACAGGATCAATCAGATGTCACTTCCGGCCATTTTTAAAGCAGAGGAAAGGCTCTCAGATCACTCCCCTGGATATATGGCTTTGATGGGGTTCCCCCTCCCTATTTTCTGCTGCAATACAATTGCATCGTCAGTCCAAATATTGATAAAAGCCCATGGAGTAGGTTCATCAGTCCATATATCCCAATGGGCAGGCTCGAGAGATGGGTGATGATCTGACCTCCACATTGACGGAGGAAGAGGGGTACAGGAAGGCTGTCGTGGGGGACATAGTGCTGCTCTATCCCTGCTCCGTGCCTCTGTCTCGTCTCCTTAGCCCACTGCCCTCAAAGAAACGGGATGCTTGATGGCTGTGAATCCCTGGCAGAGCAGCAGGATCTCATCAGGATCCAAATCTCAAAGGACCCGAAAGACAATGAAACAAGCCTGGGAGATGCAGGAAACAACCTTGAATTAGATATCCTTATGAGTGCAGACAGCCACACCTCCTTCTAGTTCTAGAGGTGGACATGCTCTAGGTAACACCTCTCTGCTATATCCAGGTTCCTTGTTACTATGATGTGTTATTGGTACCTGCCACCCAGTGTGTGTCCCTGTTGTTTAGTAATTTCTCTTGTGTCTCTCTGTGAACCGATTTGGGATTTTCTTGGCAAAGACACTGGAGGAGTTTGCCATTTTCTACTCCAACTCATTATTACAGATGAGGAAACTGAGGCAAACGAGGTTAAATGACTTGCTCTAAACATCTGAGGCCATATTTGCACTCATGAAGGTGCTCAGTAAGTGCTTATTAAATGAATGAATGGGTAAGGAACTGCCCCTTCTCTATGTGGACACGTTTTCTGAAACAGGGCAAAAAAGAGTATTTGTGTAAGGAACTTGGATGAAATTATTCTGAGACAAAGCACAGCCTCAGAAAAAGATAATGTGGGAAGACATAGATTGTTCTGAGGAGCAGAGATAAAACTGCCCCCCCGTATAAAGGTTCGGAGGGAACTTTTTTGGAAGGCAATGCACTAAATGAATTAAAGCTGGCTGCATTGCATTGTGGTATGCTGGCTCATTTGCATGTAACTGTCATTGTTATTGTCTTGGAAGACTAAGGCTGATAAACTATTAATCAAATGACTATTCGAGGACTATGGAGACAATTATATTAGAATTATTGATATCACGCCTGAATAGCAGGATTTGTGAGTTTCTCGTCATAAACTAGAGCTGTGAGAAGAAGCTCTGACTTGAGACATTGAGACTAGATGTGAGAGGAAAGGGAGATGACCCAACAAAGAGACAGAGACACACACAGAGACAGAAAGAAGAAGAGAGACAGAGAAAGTCAGAGTCAAAGAGAGTGTGTTTGTGTGACAGAGACAGAAAGACAGACAGACACAGAGACAGACAGGGACACAGAGAGAAGGAGAAAGAGGCAAAGTCAGAGAGACAAAGAAAGAGAGAGAGACAGACACACACAGAGACAGAGAGACAGAGGCACACACACACACAAAGACAGAGAGAAGAAGAGAGACAGAGAAAGTCAGAAGAGTCAAAGAGAGAGTGAGAGAGACAGACAGGGACATAGAGAGAAGGAGAAAGACAGGCAAAGTCATAGAGAAAAAGACAAAGAAAGAGAGTGAAAGAGAGAGACAGACACACACACACACACAGAGAGAGAGAGAGAGAGAGAGAGAGAGAGAGAGAGAGAGAGAGAGAGAGATAGGAGAGAAAGTCAGAGAGACAAAAAGAGAGTGAGGGAGAGACAGAGACAGCGACAAAGACAGAGAGGGAAAAGTAGGGAAGGAGAAGTGTTTGTGGAGACTCAGGGGTCCATTCCATGCTGTTTTTACACAGATAAATAAATGAATGCAGAAGTGAAGCTCAAGAACCAAACTAGCTTCCCCACCACCCAGTCAAGAAATTTAAATCCTTGTTAGCAGCATTAGCAAAGTCCATCATTTTTAAAAGTCCCAACAACAAAGAGTCCCGTCTTCCTCTGCTTTCCCTCTGTTAGATTCAGGAAATTGCACTGGCCGTGATCTGGGCTCTGAGCAGGATCCTTGAACTTGCCAGGTGTGCAGAATATGGAAAAGAATTAAGGAGTTCAGATAAAAAGAGGGTGGGGCCGATTAGGAGATGAAGGAAGAGAGATGGAGAAACCGAGGAACTGCAATTGGCTTCAAGTGGGACTCAGCTGCGGCCCACTGAGCCTTTTGAGGAAGGATGGAGGCCAGCTGGGCTGGACCTTCCCTTCCAGCTAAACTGCAGGCAAAACTCAGCTGCTGTGTACTCGGCAGACTAGGCAAGTCAGAAGGTGAGCTGATAACAGCTCGGTTGGCAATGAGCCGCCTGTCAAAATATCTAACTGATGAGGATCTCAAAGCACCCAGGGGGCTATTTGGTTAGCAGCCATCTAAGTCTGTAAATGAAGAGAGAAAAACGTGAAGACTTGGAAAGCTGAAGGACGGGGATGGACTCAGGAGGGGCCGTCCCTTCTAATAACTCATCCAAATGAGCAGTCTTCATGCTTTCCTCTCTCTCATATACAGGTTTCAAAATGCTTTCCCATATTTTAGACCTTTGCATCTTTTTTGTATTCTTGCTTTTTAAAGCTCTTCTGAGACTTTTTGTTTTGACAAAACAGTTACGTCTTAATATTATCGTTTCCCCTCCCATATACTGGATTTTCACATATAACCTAGAACAAAAGAGTTGGGCAAAAGTGATCAACCCAGCAAATAAATCTGACTAACATACACATCCTTTTGCCTTGGGAGCCCACCACCTTTCTGTGATGAGGAAGAAGCAGAATTCATTATTTGTTTCTTGGGATCAAGATTGGGTATTAAATTATTGTTGGAAGTTATGATTATTTTTCTCATTCCTATTCCTACTACGGCTTTTTGTCTGGCGTTGTGATTTCATTGGTGAAGAAATGCTGAACCACAAGGAAGAGCCTGGCAAGCGTTCTGTGTCAGCCAATCTTAGAGAGTTGCTCGGTACCAAGAGGTTCACTAACATGCCCTGGTTCACATGGACCGTCTGGTCCCACAGGAATCGCTGGGCCAAAGCTTATGTAGAGTGTGGTGAGTTTTCTAATCTACTTTCTGGTCTGGTCTATGTATGAATTGTTTCCAGAATTGTTAGACCAGTGTAGAAACATGATTTGTAGCTGCTGCCTTCCAATAGCGCCTGTTACGCCATGAGACAACTCTGCTGGACGGGAAGTATTTCTCTGCATCAGTCCTGAATCTCTATCTCCCACCCATCCATCCTAGTTCTGGCTTTGGGACCCCACAGAATAAGATTCGGCCCTTTTACCCCTCACACAGGAACGTCCTTCAAATACATGGACATGTCTTCTCCAGCCTTCTGGGCCCAACTTACCTCTGACCAGGTCAGTGAGTCAGCCTTGGGACTAAAATGCAATAAGGTACCCAAGAACCATCATTAAAAGCAACTTTGAAACCGAGACCCACAACGCCTTCAGATTGCCCATCCTTTCGATCCATTCCAGGACTGATGGGTATTCCTTTGGGGGATCAATCCCCCGACAGACAGACCCTGTGTAGAATGGAAACTTGGTGGTCATTAATCCTCCATAGATCTCTAGGCACTGGGCATCTGCACTGAGTGCCCGCTACAAAGGCATGAAACTTGCCTCTGAGAGAAAAGTCTTAAATGGGATCCTGAAACTTGCTGCCAGCTAGGATACTGCAGATAAAAAGGGCGCTAGTGTTCCCCTTCACCTCCATAATTACCACAATAATAAACCATATGAGCTTGGAAAGACCTCCTCACAGGCCAGGGAGGGTTCCATTAAAGCTCCAACATGCACTCTCCATGGTCTGGGCATTTGATGCCCTGGGCAATGAGGAAGAAATCAAGATGAACCTAAAAATGATCTCCCTGCCCCCTCAAAGGGAAACCAGCTTTGCCCACAGTAAGCAGGTGCCGGTCCTGCTCACCAGGCAGAACTTCTTGGCTTCCTTTGACCTTTGGATGGCACGATTTTGCAGGCTTTTCCCATCCTGGCCACGCGCCTTTCAGGCCACGCTCTTCCTTCTCAGTTCAACACCTGAGAGTGCAGGTGAAGGTTGCGTTGACCGTTTTGGTCGCCGTCTCACCTGACTGGCTCAGGGGGAGATCTACTAAGCGATCCAGAGCTCTTTCCAGCTCCCTTTTGGGCACATGCCATGTTAACTGATTTTTTTTAGCCAAAGGGTCAGTCTTTACAGTTATCCCTATGAAATTTCATCTTCTTAGACTTGGCTCAGTATCCTAGCTGGTGTTAAGTGGGTTTCAGGATCCCATTCAAAACTAACTTTTTATCTGAGGCATGTTGTGCCCGCACACTGGGCAGATCGCCAGTCTCAGTGCAGGTGCCAGGTGCCTACTCACAGAAGAGATCTGATGGAGGCTTTGTGACTGCTGAGTTTCGATTCTACAAAGGGATCTGTCAGGGATCCATTGGGTTCCCCAAAGAAGTGCCCATCTGCCCCGGCATGGGCTAAAGTGTTGGGTTGTTTGAAGATGTTAGAGATCTTTATGCCCTAAAGCTCAATGCCAGGCTACCCTACTGCTGCTGCCATTGGTTGGGAGTAAGAGCTGCTCCTCCTGGATTGGGGAGCAACTGGTGTAATGGGGTAACTCTCAGTGCTCCATGCAGGGCTAGGGGATGGAGGAGACGTGCCAGTGTGGCAGTGATGGCTGCTGCTCTGGGTTTTGAGATGCCCCATGAGGTGAGGAGCTTCTTTGTGTTTTGGACGCTCCCTTTCATGTCTGGTGTCCGGTGCTCGGCGCTTTATCAATGTTTATTGGCTGGTGACTGAGTCCTTCGGCTACTTCTGAGCAGAGGACGTGGGCATCAAGTGGTGGTCATGCCCAGGGAAACTTGGGCTCCTCCTGCAGCCGTTTCTCGGAGGAAGAACGGGACGGATAGAAAGCTGGAGTTTCTTGGGAAGACCCGAGGGCAATTCTGCATTAGCTGTGTGGTCTGGGGCAAGCATCTGGGTCTCAGTTTCCTCATCTATAAAGCGAGGGGGTCGGGCTCAGGGATCCTATGACCTTGCCTGGATTCTTATCGATTTCTCACTGGCCCTTTGGGGCCCTCAGAGAGCCCCCCTTCTGCTTCTGAGGTCATCACAGTTTTCAGGTACCCTAATACCTGGTGCTGCTCTAGATGTTGGAGACGTTCTCCCACTTTGGGTCTTCTGGAGAGGATCCCAGGCCTAGGCACCCCCATACAGGATCCTGAGCTTCGAGTTCCAAAAGCCAGCTTCTGTGCATGGCCCCCCTATTTGGGTCAAGTTTTTCGGGTTCCTCCACCATTGGGTCACAGGCCTGTCCTGGATGAGTGTTCAGGGCTCATGAAGCCATGTGTCCAAAAGAAGGGGGTCCCAGGTGCCCCAAACTGCTAATCAGGCTACTGGGCTTTTTTCTCAGTATGGGAACTTGCTAAAGTCGAGGAGGGGGAGCCTTGTCCTTGTGGAAAGAAGGAGATTGGGGTGCCTGAAATGTTATAGAAAATGGTAGCCTGAAACAGTGAACTTAAGCTGTGCTGCGAGTGTGTGTGCGTGTGTATTTGTGTGTGTGTGTTTGTGTGTGTTTGTGTATGTGTGTTTGTGTGTATTTGTGTGTGAGTGTTTGTGTGTGTGTTGTGGATGTAGGCACCCCAGTGCTTTATGAGGTACACGTTAGGATGGAGAGCATCAGTTTTCATCAGCGAGTGCTAAGCTGGCATCCTCAGCAGGCAAAGGGGACCTGGCGGGAGGAGAATGAGGAGGGCACATGAGTGGGTCTGGGCTGTGTTTGGGGCCCTGGGGCCCCCCATCAGTGATACTAGTGTTGGGGAGGAGCGACCACAGAGGAGATCGTTCTCTCCCTTTCACTGACATTGGCCACTTTCTTACTTCCCCGGAGTTTTGGAGAGAGCACAGAGTGAGGTCCCTAAAAGGAGCCTGAAGGTCTCCATGGGGCAGCCCTCCCCGTACCCAGCGCCTTTATTGGCGTAGTTGGGGCAGCGGAGAGTTTAGGGGGAGTAAATGCAGGAGCTCCAAAGTTTCTTCTTAACATTACTTAGCAGTGAGCTTGGCTGGCGCAGAGACCCTTCCTCCTCCTCCAGCTGCAGCCTGTCCAGCTCCAGACACCCGCAAGTGGCTCCCTTTTGGTACCCTGCAGGATGAGAGCCCAACGTCCATCTTCATGAGAGTCCAGGTGTCCGGGGACCTCCCATGCTAATGGCACAAACAGGTGACTAAGGAGCACTTCTGCAGCAGAGCTCGGGACACTGGGCTTGCCAGGATTGAGAGCGGCCTGGAAGAGATGGCAGGGACTTGCTGGGAAACCGGGGAACCGGCCACTAGGGGTCAGATGGAAACTTCCCTTTCCCAGGGCATCCTGCTGTGGGTCATCCCAGGCTCAGGGTGAGGATCTGGGCCCGAGGCACTTGGCACGTTGGCTCAAGTACTCCAAACTTGATGGGAGCTCTGGGCAATGCCCAGCACTCAGACCCAGCTGGGAGGGATGGATCATTGAATGATGTTTTTAACGCATAAAATAAAACACAAGGAGTTCCAACAGAAATCCCATTTCAATGCCATTCGATGTGTTTCCAAAGCATTCATGGATGCCAGGTAGAGACCCTCAGGCCTGGCTCGAAGCCCACTCCTACCTGCCCCTGTCTGGGAAAGGAATCACTTCTTGGTCCGGAGTCCCCAGGCCCGGCTGAGTCTCCCCAGATGCAGCTTCAGCTCTGCCCGGGGCTCCCAAGCTCTCGGTGGCCCTCCCAGACCACCTGCGGATGCTCTCCTGTCTGCCTGCAGAGGGGCCCGTGGATGCTGAGGATTACAGGGATTGCTGGGGCTGGGCAAAGGGGAAACCCCCCTGGAAAAAGAAGGGCAGGAAAAAGAAGCAGCCGAGCTGCTCCCAAGATTGGACCTGGCTCATGTAAGCCCAGATCCCGAGCCATCTCACGGAGGGGTCTTTTTGGAGAGCTGCTCTTCAGGATCTCAGAGGAAGCCCGATGGCAGGTACAGGAGCAGAGACTCCGGGCAGGGGTATCAGGAGCAGAGGAAAGTGGGACAGGAGCCTCAGGGAGCACTAACTCAACCTGTCTGCTACCACTGGGGTCTTCCTGGTGGCAGGGCCCAGTTGTCACCCTTGCTCTACGCTCCCAGGTCACTATGGTCACAGACAAGACCGGCTGGGTCCCCTGTGACCCAGCTCCATCAGAAAAGAGAGGCCTGAGGGAGACCTTCCACGAGCTAGCTTCAAACATACGGAGCAGTACCCAGCATCTTGAGCTCTGGGCTTACATAGACCAGGTCCAAACCTGGGGCCCCCGTACCCAGAGTTCCCACCAGAAAATCACAGAATATTGCTCCCAGAGCTTCCATCTGGGTATCCAACCTCCATGTCCCGCCAGCATTCAAGGTAATCGTGATCACATATACAGGCTGCACTTCCGCCCTATCCCATTAAAACGCCAACATGTAAAAGGGCTCCTGGGCCTATAAAGGAAACAAAGACCTCGCAGCAGCCCAGGAACAATTTCATCATATCGCCTTCCTCTCTGATATTCCACAGGAGCCCCAGCGGTCCCTCAGACTCAGCGGCACCCTAGGGTCCGGACTCCCCTCGGAAGGGAAACCCCCTTGGGCCTCTCCATAGGCAATTTCTCACCAACAGACAAACACCATCTGAATAATTCTCAGTCATGGTGGAAAGCCTAACCAAAGTCCCTTGCTTCCTACGGTGGTCCTGTCCCCTTCTGTCCTTCTGTGCTGGGTCAATGTCCCTGCCCTCAGAACTCAGGACTGAGATCTTCCCTCTTTGGCCATGAGAGTGAGGGCATGAAGGCTTCTGGGAATGATTCCTGGCCCTCCCTTCTGCTGACACCCATTCTCACCCTCACTCTTAGCTCTGCCGTGCTCTCACCAGCTGCAGCTGAGAGCAAATGGATGCAAAGAAAGGTCCTGAGTCAGTGAGGAAGATTGTCTGTCGCTAAGATTCAGCCAGGAGGAGGCCTTGGTCCTCACAGAGGGATCCCACTGGGCACGGATGGCATGAGCACGCTATGGGGCCTGGCGCGCCCATGGGCCAAACCAAGGCTCCCCTCCCTGTAAATTCTCTCCATCACTGGCCTGTATATAAAGGCGCCTAGCAGGTTTTGCTTGTCCCAGAGAGATGGCATGGAGAACCACGAGGGAAGCTCCTGAGGACCACATTGATGTCAGGAAGGCAGCTGAAGGGGAACGAGCTTTCTCCAGAGACCGTGATGGGGACCCTCCTGGGAGGGCAGGCAGCCAGTGCCAGGGTGCTGTGGAGGCCATTCCAGTTCAGGCCCAGGTTGGAGGCGATGGCAGCCTCGGGGGCCCTTTTTTAGCTCTAAGGTTTCTGGGATCCTAGTTTAATTTCCTCTCCTTGACTTCAGAAACATTAACCTCCTCCGCCTCTTTTCTGCTTCTTCCTGTTTCCGCAGGCTCCTTACCCCTTCAGGTGGATTGCCCCTTGGTCTGCCCTTTTCCGCATCCTTCCACCCTTGCCAATCTCATTCATGACTCCGTTTTACGCCCATTTACAGCTGGCTCCTGCATGCCCACGCCCAGCCCAGCCCTTCTTTCTTTCCTCTAGAGCAGCAGCCCCAGTTCTCAGGAAGCCATCACTCCCCAGCAGGGAACAGAAGTTCCTTGAGGCTGGGACTCATTTTCCTTCAGGCTGGGACTCATTTTCTTGAGGCTGGGACTCTCATTTTCCTTGAGGCTGGGACTCATTTTCCTTTTGTCCACTTCCCGATATCCAGCAGAGCACCTGGGAGGCACATAGTAGGTCCCATATAACTTCTTGTTTCTATCTATTTTCCTCTAATCCCTCTCTTCCTTCTGGCGTCACGATTTCTGCCTTTGGCCACCATTCACCCAGTCTTGCAGATGTTTCACTTTTGTATTCTCTTCGACTCTTCCCCTGGACTCATCCCTTACGCCCGATGGCCAGTTCCGCAGTTCAGTCACTGCACCTCTCAAACCTTTGGCCCGCGTATCACTTCCTCACACGGACCGTAAGATTTACGGCTGAGAGAGATCCCAGAGGTAATTTTACAGCTGAGGTAACTGAGGCCCAGGGAAGATGTAAGTTGGCCGAGACCGCATAGATAACAAGTGAAAGCGGCCAGCTCCTTTCTCTCCTTTTCCCTCCCTCCTGCCTCCCTATATTCATCATTACTGATGGATATCTATTAATGTAGAGCTTAAATATGGGGAGTTTCACAATAAAGCAAATTATCCAATGGGCCGAGACATCCACTTACTCGCACAGTTTAGCCAGCCCCTTTGGGAAACTCGCTGAAAACACTGGAAAGATTAAAAACGGTTCAAAAGCCGATAAGCGCTTAGTTGTCTGTGACCCATATGAGCAGATGAAATAGAGATCTTTAAAAAAATATTGATTTCATAAACTGAGCAGTCGCATTACGTGAAAAAGCCGGGGAACCTTGAAACAGACGGAGTGCTTTCTGTGGGCACGAGGGAAGTTGGGGCAAAGGGGAGCCTCTGTGAGTAGCCCATCCTTATGCCCTTTCCTTGGGGGGCAATAGTGCAGGTTTTCTGGAGAGCCGGGCTGGCGTTTCTCATCCTTGGGCCCCTGATTTCACTCTTCCTCAGAGAAGCGTCCATACAATCTCCCATAAGTCTGTGCATGTGGTTCTCTGCCTGACCTCTCTAATCTAAGGGGCTATTTTGTGGTGATGATAGGGTCAAAGGCCACAGGCCTGAGGAACTGCTGGTTTCTCTTGGTCCAGCAGCTCCCTGCTGCCCACTCCAAGATGTTTCAGTGTTCTCCGGCAGGCTCTTGTCTCCTCCACCATTCCCACAATGCTCTCCGCCCCTCCTCCTATGATGTTAATGAGCCTGGTGGTCCCTCAGAGGGCCCTGTTGGCCACCGGTGCCCTCTCTCAGGAACAGCGATATCAGTACGTTCGCAAGCCATCACCCGGTTTCTTTTTTCAAACAGACAGTTCTTGACATTCTAGAACACTGCTGGAACCCGCTGCTTGCAACAACAAGCAGCATGGGGAACCCCCAGTGGGCAATAAAGCCTGCAACTCTCCAGCGCTGGCTCACCCTGAGAAATGAGAAATATCAGTCATTCACCCGGGCTGGTTTTCAGCTCCATCCGAGAGCCGCTTGCAACCCCAGACACAAATAATAGATTTCACAGACAGTGGGAAAACACATAAAGCAAAATAGACCGTTCTCCGTGGGTCCCGGAGAGGAGCAGACAGAGCTAGAAGCTTTGCCGATTTCCTCAAGGATACCCACCTAGTAAAGAGGACCTGCCATTTAACTTCTCCTTCTGAGGCTTTACTGATGCATTTGGTTTCTATATCACCATCACTTTCTCTATTGCATCCACTGCTCATGATTACTCCCCCCTCTTTTTCTTTTGCTGAGGCAATTGGGGTTAAGTGACTTGCCCACGGTCACACAGCTAGAAGTGTTAAGTGTCTGAGGCCAGATTTGAACTCAGGTCCTCCTGACTTCAGGGCTGGTGCTCTATCCACTGCCACTTAGCTGCTCCCATGATACCTTTCTCTCAATCAAACAAAAGCAGGACAGCAAAGCCATGAGGAACATATGAAACATTCTACACCGGGAGTCAGTCCCTACCTATTTTCTAAGAGGTTTAGGGGTGCAAATCTGGAAGGGATCCCTGGGATCCTTCAGACTAGCTCCCTTATTTTACATTTTAGAAAACCAAGTCACAGAGAAGGAGCATTTGCCCAGTGTCATATACATGTTAAGTTGCAGGGGCACGATTTGAGTCCAGCTGCTTCTCTACCCAGTGCCACGAAAGAGATGTGCTTCATTTTTCCAGACTTGAGATTGATCATTACAATTAATCAGAGTTCAGCTATCTTTTAATGTGATTTTCATTTATATTATCGTGCTCCTCTTGTCTATTGTTTCTTGGCTCCGCTTATTTGATTCTGCATCAGTTCAGATAAGTTTTCCCAGGTTTCTCTGATTTCTATATTTGGATTGTTGCTTTTACTGGCATAATAGATATATTGATATATCAGATTTTTTGGAACCTAAATGAGGGGCTTTTTCTTCCCTGCCCCCAAGTTTTCAGCTGTTACAAAGAGTGCTGCTACAAATATTTGGGGATATATTAGCCATATGTCCAAGAGGAGGCTTCCTATGTCCAGAATCATGAATGGTCTAGTGACTCTTCTCTCATCATTCAAAATTGCTTTCAAGAAAGACTCGACCGATTCACAGCAAGACTGACGGTATCTTAGTATGCCTGTCCTCTCATAGAGACTTTAAATATTTCTGTCTTTGATCAACATTTCCACTTTGATGAATGTGAGAAGGAGGGAAAGAGACAGAGAAACACACACACACACACAAAGAACCTGAGAGAGCCAAAGACAGAGAAAGAGACTCAAATTAAGAGAGAGCAAGAGAGAGAGAGCGAGAGCAAGAGCAAAAGAGAGAGAGAGAGAGAGAGAGAGAGAGAGAGAGAGAGAGAGAGAGAGAGAGAGAGAGAGAGAGAGAGATTAAGTGAAAGACTGGTTGAAGGGAGGGGAAATTGTTGGAAGAGAAGATAGAATGGGATTGCTTGAACAAGTAGAACAATTAGGAGCAAGACCACTTCATTGTGTGAGACAGGGGCCAAGGAAGAAAGGGTGGAAAGGAGGAAGAAGGAAGAAAAAGGAATTCATAGTGAATGATCTCAATTTCTTTTCAGTAAAATCCGAAGCGGGGTTCTCAGTGGAGGGTGAAGAGGGTGTGAGCCACTGGAGGTTTGTGAAGGGATGAGAAGGTTTACAAGAGCTGCTGTGGACAGTGAGTTGATGAGGAAGGTATAGTAGGCTTGCCTAGCGTCATCCAGAGCCCAGTTGAGCCTGTGTAACATAAATTGGCAGTGGACCCAATCAGAACAGCTGGGTGATTTTCTTCACCTTCATTCATGCAGGCCCAAAGGCAGGCCACAGGAGTGACCCAAGGCTGGATTTTGGCAGAGCATAATTGCAGAAACGACATGGGGCTAGGGACTCGAGAGAAGAGGACGGTTTATAGTTGAATTGGTTCACTAAGAGGTCAAGATGGGGAAAATAGGAGAGAGAGGTTAGGGCGGGGGAGATGGCCTGGGAGAGAATCGAGGATAATGATTTGAAATGGTGGTGTGGCTAAAGAGTAAGGGAAGGCAGAGGGACGAGGAGCCAGTAGCTTATGATTAGATAAGGGGGTTTCAGAAATCTTGAATGTGGAGGGATTTGCAGGTGATGGCAAGATTGAGGGTGATGACAAGATTGAGGTGATGGCAAGATTGAGGGTGATGACAAGATTGAGGTGGTGGCAAGATTGAAGGTGATGGCAAGATTGAAGGTGATGGCAAGATTGAAGGTGATGGCAAGATTGAGGTGATGGCAAGATTGAGGTGATGGCAAGATTGAGGTGATGGCAAGATTGAAGGTGACGGCAAGATTGAGGTGATGGCAAGATTGAAGGTGATGGCAAGATTGAGGTGATGGCAAGATTGAGGTGATGGCAAGATTGAAGGTGTGCCCATTCTGGTGTGACGGAGACTTCAGTGTTCTGGAAATCGGCCAAGAACAGGACACCTGATATCTTTGCAATTTACTTGGATGATAATTCTCATCCTTCAAGAGAGGTCTAAAGCTCTTGAAATTTCTTTCCCCGTGGCAATCCAACCCCCTCTTAGACAGTTTGGATTTGCCCGTGCAGTTTTGCTGTTGGTTCTAGAATATTTCTTAGATGGGGAAAATAAAAACCAAGAGAAGATGGACACATTTGGTCCATGGTCACTGAGGAAAAGGGCAGGGCTGGAAGTCACTGCTCAGATTGAGCTTCTTTCTCATGGCAGGGGCTTCCAGGTCTGTGGCCATTTGGGCCTCTCCGATCTCTTCCTTTTCTTCCATATCTTGGACTGCCTTCTCTTTGGCCATTTCCCTTATATTCTCGCCCCCAGATACCTTTCTTTCTCATGCCCTCGCTCCTCCTAGCTGCTGCAAGACCTGACTTTTCTGAGACTTACACATTTTTTCCGCGGCTTTGAGAATCTTCTGAATTTCTTCCAAGGAAGGATGTTTTATCTTTGGAGGAAAAGGCAGAAGTCTGGGTTAGTTTCTTCTGAATGAAACAAACTGGAATCTTAGGTGTCACTCGGACACTTCTCCGTTTCTTTCACCTAGATAGCCT
Source organism: Myrmecobius fasciatus (assembly GCA_023553655.1). Classification (NCBI taxonomy): domain Eukaryota; kingdom Metazoa; phylum Chordata; class Mammalia; order Dasyuromorphia; family Myrmecobiidae; genus Myrmecobius; species Myrmecobius fasciatus. The sequence goes on from JAJPUD010005343.1 coordinate 83,802, forward strand.
AAAACGTCTCGCTGAACGCAAGAGAAGGTGGAATACTATAGCGTTGAGACACTCCCCATGGCGAGGAAGGTCCGGCTTGGTCTGGGCTACCTGGCCACGTTCCCAGGAAGTGTTTTTTCTAGTTCTGGTTCCCGAGCCCCCTTTAGTAAGATTTCCCATTAATTTTCAGTTGATATCAATTAGTCACCCAGACTTAATTAAGCCTTTAAAAAGGAATATTTATCAGGTACAGTTGGCATCTGATATCCCATCCCCCCCAAGGCCTCTGGCTCCCAAGAGTACATTGGGAATGTATCTGGTGAAAAGTGGGCTCAAGGGCAGAGTGCAGATGTCAAAGTGGATACATCACTGCTTCTGGAAGCCTTTTTAATGGAGCCCTTTAAGTACCCATGGCTCTCTTGCTGGGCTTCTTATGGACTCCTGAAGTCCAGAGTATCTAGTTTGTCTTTGACCGCTGCAGATGCTGCCCCTAGCTACGTAATGTTGAACCAACCAGGGAGCCACTAGGATGCCAGGGAAAAGTCCCAATCCTGTGACTTCCCGAGAGCACAAGGTCATTTTCTGGAGACCGAGGGGAAGAGACTGATGAACTTTTCTCTCACCTGATTAAGGTATTGGGCATAGTATCAAATTGGCTACCTCAGTTGGACGGTCGATTGATTGATTGGGTCTTCTCCCTCCCTCCACCCTTCTCTTGATCTATATCTGGCACTTGGATCCAGATGGTTCTGGAAGGGAAAGCGAGGCAGGTGACTTCCTCACTTAAATCCAATTCACTTGCATGTCACGGCATCATCTCCTTGAAGTCATGAACAAAACAAACAAACAACAACACATAGAAGATGGAGGCAAGAGAAAATAAGGACCTGTGTTCAAATCTGGTCTCAGACACTTAACACTTCCAAGCTGTGTGACCCTGGGCAAGTCACTTAACCCCAATTACCTCAGCCAAAAAAAAAAAAAGTAAATGAGCGTGAATACAAAAGAAAGATAGAGTTATGTAAGTATCATAGCAAACACTCAAAGCCAGAATGAGTCAAGGCTGTTGGGAAATGCTAAGGATGACAAAAAGGGCCTCATTTTAAAACCCTGTGTTGGAAGCAAGAGGGGGGATCAAAGAAGGGATAGGATTGTGATTTGGCAGAGAAGGGATGATGGGAGGAGGGAGGCCCAGCTACTCAGCTCTAATTTTGCTTAGGTCTTCTCTTCTAAGGAAAATAATCTTTGGATGAGGAATGGATGGCAGAACATTTAGACCGAAGCTAAGTCTGGAGGTGGTAAGGCAGCTTCTGGCTGCCTCAGGTACTGCCAAGCAAACGGGTCTGGGCCAACTCCTTTCTGATACGGTTCCGGCAAGGCAGAACGACCTGCAAGAAAAAAGGAGCCAATGAAGTTTTTCATTTTCATTTTTTTTTCTCAATTTCATGTAAAAACTCTTTTTAACATTCATTTAAAAATATTTTGAGTTCCAACGTCTCTCTCCCCTCTCCCTCCTCCTCCAGAAGCTAATTGAATTGGTATCAATAACACATTTATAGCCATGCAAAACATAGTTCTATCCAGGGAGGCTTTCATGAAACGTTTTGCTACAGGGATGGTTGTTGTCCTAGGCCCTTTGGTCTCTAGCCATTTTTTCCCCTGAGGCAATTGGGGTTAAGTGACTTGCCCAGGGTCACACAGCTAGGAGTAAGTGTTAAGTGTCTGAGACCAGATTTGAACTCAGGTCCTCCTGACTTGAGGGCTGGTGCTCTATCCACTCCACCACCTAGCTTCCCCAGGACCTTTGTTCTCAAAGAGGAACATGAGATCAGGAAGGTGACGCCATTGATGTGAATTGGATGGAAGTGAGGGAGGCTGGGCAAGGTCACCGGCCTCACTCTCTCCTCCAGAACCATCTCCATCCAGTGGCCAGATCTCTTTGGACTGCTAGAGATGGCCCTCATTAATGTTAATAGGCAAAGAGAGTAGAGAAAGTTCCAGAGCTATTATAATTCAAGTCAACCAATATTTATTGAGTTCCTACTATGCGCACCGTATCATGTATGTGACAGGGAGGCAAAAGACAAGATTGAAATAGCCTTTGTCCTCAAGGGGCTTCCATTTCACATAAATAATCAAGTATTCCAATGGATCTGGGAACTCTGATTTCTGTTTCCCCGAGATATGGCCAACCCTTCATGCCCGTCCATAACTAGTAGAGCCTACTCTCACCAATGTCCTTCTTGGCCACCAGAGGTCCATACAAGTCCTGGAGGGCTTCCTCACCCAGGTAGGTGTGGAGGCTTCAGGCTGCCTCCTTGTCCTCCCTTTGTTTTTGCCATGTGACTAGCCCATCTTCTCTTCTTAGGACATTTCCTCGATGATCCCACCCACTGTCTGCCTCCCTATTGCTTATTCAGTGGCCTTTCAAGGACCCCAAATTTCAGGGGAGGCATAAAACAGGAAGATGCAGCCTCACCCAAGGGATTAAAAGCTGTGATGGAGATTTAGGCTGGAGGTCAAGTGGAACAGGGACTCGTTGTGGATGGTGAGGTCGCTCAGATTCTTCCGTTTACCTGGAATATGACAGGGTCTCCCAGAAAAGATATGGAACCTTCAAAAGAGTTTGATCTGACTATTCACACGGGAAAGACCAAGTGGATGAAGAATGTCTTTTATCTGGATTATGACACGTGTGTGTCCATCAGTAAGCTAGTGGCTTCAGAATAATACCTGGCACTTAGTAGGTGTTTCATAAATGTTTATCGATTGACTGAATAATGGGCTGCCCTTTCTCTTGGAGATGGCAAAGCTTCTTGAATAACCCCAGACTTCCTATGGAAATAAATGACCATCTTTTAAATATCAACATTCTATGGCTGTCTCTTTATAGCAGAAAGATTTGGAACATAACGATATTTGAAGTTAAAAAGGAAAACAATGTAACACGCGTCCTGGGAAGTAAATACAAAGAATATACAGTTACACAACATAATTTCAAGAGGAAATTTCACTTGGAGCATCCTATAAATTTGGTCATTCAGGAGGCAGAACCAGAACTGGGATTTGAAAGCTGGGAGCTGGAGGTTCTAAGAGCCGGGGGTGGAGAAGGAGTGCATTCGTAGCTGAGAGACAATCAGTACAAAGATTCGGAGTCAGGAAAACCTGAGTTCAAATGTGACAGACACTAGCTGTGTGACTTTGGGCCAGTCACTTTACCCCCTGTGTCTATTTCTCATCTCTAAAATGAGCTGGAGAAGGAGATGGCACTCTAGTATCCTTGCCAAGAAAGCTCCAAATGGGGTCAGGAAGAGTCAGACATTAGGGAACAACAGCAACAAAAACAGCCAGCAGGTCATTTGACTGGAATGGGAACTGTGCGACCCTAGTCATCTGAAATTAGGCTGGGGGGTGAGGGCAGGTTGCTGAGGACTTTAGGAGCCAGGCCACCTGGGGCCCAGGGCTTCTCAATGGGAAGAGCCCTGGCTCTTCCCTTCAACTTGGTCTCTGCCACTTAGTACCTGCGTGAATGAGAGCAAGTCACTCAACACTCCTAGGTCTCAGTTTCTTCATCTGTAAAATGACAAGTTGGACTCGGTGGCCTCTGAGGACCTTTCGGCAAGGAGCCCAGGAGATGGGAAGGTTTTGAGTAGGGGGAGGGGATAGACTGACAGGACATAGTAAGGTCAGAAGGAAGAGGCTTGGGAGTAAGGTAATCTTTGTAGCACTCGATTTACTCATTTGAAAAAGAACGGTCACTATGGCTCTAAAATCAGGAGACTTGGGCTCCTGCTCCAAAGTCATTTTGATAGGATCCTGGGCAAGTCGTTTTCCAACTTCAGGTCTCAGTTTCCTCATCTGTAAAATGGGGAGGTTGAATTAAATGGCCTCCTTTTGATCTCAAGACTACTCAGGTGGAATCAGCTTCCTCTCTTCTCAGCGGCAGATTTGGAGGAGATGAGTCAGAAAGGGGTGGGACTGGGGCTGAGGGCCACCTGAGCCCTGGGGGGGGAGGGTGATCTGGAGAAGGAGAGAAGTGTGTATGTGGGTCTCCTCCTCCTCCTCCTCCTTCTCCCTTTAGAAGTTCTGGATAGTAGGAAAGAGGGCTCAGTCACTAGATTTCTGTAGGATTCATTCATCTCGCTCTTCTGTCTCTTTGTCTCTGTTTCTGTCACATACTCTCTGTGTATGTCTTCCTGTCTCTTTCTGTCTCTCCATGTCTCTCTGTGTCTGTCTCTGTCTCTCTGTGTGTCTCTCTGCTCTGTTTCTGTGACACACTCTCTGTAAGTCTGTCTCTTTCTGTCTCTGTGTCTCTGTGTATCTCTGCTCAGTTTCTGTCACATACTCTCTGTGTGCATGTCTGTCTCTGTCTCTCTGTATGTCTCCGCTTAGTTTCTGTCACATACTCTGTGTGTATGTCTGTCTCTGTCTCTCTGTGTGTCTCTCTGCTCAGTTTCTGTCACACACTCTCTGTGTGCATGTCTGTCTCTGTCTCTCTGTATGTGTCTCTCTGCTGTTTCTGTCCACACACTGTGTGTCTGTTTCTCTTTCTATCTCTGTCTGTATCTCTCTGTGTCTGTGTGTCTGTCTCTCTGTGTATGTATGTCTGTGTCTTTCTGTCTCTTCTGTGTCTGTCTCTGTGTTTGTGTCCGTCTCTCTCTCTCTCTCTGTGTCTGTCTCTGTGTTTGTGTCCGTGTCTGTCTCTCTCTGTGTCTGTCTCTGTTTCTGTCTCTCTCTGTGTGTATGTCTGTCTGTCTCTCTCCGTCTCTGTCTCTCTGCGCCGGCGCCACAAGAGTTAACCTGTGGGGGGGGAGGGGGAGAGGAGGAGGAAGAAGGGAGGGAGGGGGAGTTAACCTTTTCGCACCCAGGAGCCAGGGATCGCTGGGTTCGGAGAAGCCTCGGGCTCGGCTTGCCCCCTGCTTGCCGTCCCAAGCTAGGACCCGTCCCTCTATCTTAGACCCTCCCGCCTGGACACAGCGCCCCGGAGAAGGGCAACTGGGACCGAGCTCATCCCCCGCCCCGTCTGGGGGGTGGGGAGGAGGAGAGGGGCCTGGCAGCGAGCCGAGCCGGGAGGAGGCTCGGAGGAGGCAGAGGAGGAGGAGGAGGAGGAGGAGGAGGAGGAGCAGCGCGCCGAGCGGAGGGAGGAGGGAGAGCGGCCAGCGGCGGTGGCAGCGGCAGCGGCAGAGGTGGCAGCAGCATCTGCAGCAGCGGCGGCGCGGGGCGAAGGCGGCAGCAGCGCGGAGCCTGTGCGGAGCCCAGCGGAGCCCA
>JAJPUD010005343.1:89448-130391 GCA_023553655.1 Myrmecobius fasciatus
CCCCCCGCGGCCGGCCGGCCGGCGCCGCCGCCGCGCACGCACACGCACACAGCAGGCGCTCGATAAATGGTCCGGGAGGAGGATGATGATGATGATGAAAAAAATGAACCCCCCGAGGCGGGAGGAGGAGGAGGAGGAGGAGCAGCACGCGAAAGGTGCGGGCTTGGGGGGGGGGGAGGGCGAATGGAGGCCGGAGGGATGGAGGGATGGAGGCGAGAAGGAATGGAGAACGGGGAGAGGGAGGGATAAAGGGAGAGAGGGAAGGCAGGCAGGCCCCGGCCTGAGGATGCTCCAGCGCTGGGTGGCAGCGACATGTTTGGCGGAGGAGGGGCCCTGGGCACCTTGCCTCGAGGGAGGGGGGGTGCCTTTCATCCATTAGGAGGGCGCTGGGGGGGGAGGTCACTTTTGGGCTGTCAGGTGTGTGTGTGTGTGTGTGTGTGTAGGGGGTGCAGGTGGAGGCCGGGGGCTGCCCAGCTTGGCGCGATCAGCTCCTCCCTGTGCCCCTGTGGGAGGCGGCTGCCTCGGAGGGGGAGGCTCGTCCCGCCCCACTTCGGGCCTTTTCCTCTCCGTATTCTCATCTCGCTGTGACATTCCCCCCCGCCTCCGTCCCCCCCCCCCGTCGTCCTGGGGACTTATATTTCTGCCCCCCCCCCATTTTCCCCTGCCTCGAGTGGCCCTGTAACCTAGCAATAGCCCTAGTACTTCCTGCAGCTCCCCCTTTCCCGAGAACTGGGAGAGACACGTGCTCGGCCTGCCGGCTGGCCGCCCTCCCCCTTCTTGCTCACGCTCCGGCTTTCTGGGCCGGTGGGCTGGCAGGGCAGGGGTCCCGGGGCGTCCCGCACCTCTAACCTGGGCAGAGAGCTGCCCTGAGTGAGTGCTCCTCTCCCAGGCCCCAAGGGAGGCTCCCATGGGCCCCCACATCCCTGCACTTAGCTGAGGTCAGAGGTGTGTCCTGGCTGCCCCCTCCGTACCCACAGGGTGGGTGGGCTGGGGCTGGAGGCCCAGAGGTCAGTTTCCCTTCCTCCGGGTCGGCCCAAGATGGCTCAGAGAGGGGCCGGGACACCCCTCGGGTGCCCCGGTGACTTACAGGGAAACGTGCACAGCCAGATGGAGCTTGGGACCCCCTGTCCGGGTGGGAGAGGGCCCCCTGGGCCTCGATGCTATTTATTTCTGAGCTGGGCCGCACTTTGCCCTCTCCAGCTGTCTGGTTTCCAGGATCTGTTCCTTCCCAGTCTCATCCCCTCTCATGTGCTTGACCCCTTTCCCCTGCCCCCCCCCAAGATTCCCAGTGTAACCCGTTTTGCCTCCGGGTCTGCTGGGGACCCGTCTCAGCCATGTTCCCAGACAGAAGCAGCCTTGGAGGGCCGCCCCGCTCACCAGCGGCTGATGGATTCATGCGAAATGGCCCCGTTGGTGTCCGGACACGGGGCTGGCCTGCCAGGGTTCCCGATGGCTTTTGGGGGCAGTGGGGGGTCCCGACTCTGGTGGGGAGGACCCCGGCCTGGGGCGCCACTGGCGGTTTCAGAATGCCCAGAGGCAGAGATGGCTTCAGAAGCCAGCAGAGGAAATGAATGCCAGGCTTCATGAATTTTCATTTGAGGGAAGCGTGGGGACATAATCCAGATTATTTGCTTTGCCCGGATGCCAGGGGAGGCAGGAGCCCAAAGAACGCTGCTGTCCTTGCTGGCGGAGGAAGTGGCCCCGGCACCCTGAGGATGGGCTGCCCTCGGGCACCCCGGCCTCCTCTGCCCTCGCCAGCTTCCCTGGGGCTTGGGGCGATTTCAGGAGGGGGTCTGAGCCGGGCCGGGCGGCTCGCCTTCAGGAGAGCACAGAGCCTGGCAGGGGATGAGCGCCCAGGAGACGCTTCTCTCATTCATTTGGGGAAAAACAGAGGAAAGTGTGGTTTGGGGAGACACAGGGATGTGACCTCAGTGCTTCTGGAAAGCCCATTGTCTCTGCCTCCACGCTGGAAGGCAGCCCCCTGCCTCTGAAGGCAAGGCCGGAGGTTTGGGCTACAAATACGCTGCTGAGTGAATAAGAAACTATATTTTAAAAATCTGGAGGGGAATAAACCCCAGGATTTACACTGGTTCAGCTGCAGAACTTATTCATGTTGTTCTCTCTCTCTTCCTTCCTCCTTTCTGCCTTCCTCCCTCCTTCCCCCTTCCTCTTTCCTTCTCTCCCACTCTCTCTACCTTCCTTCTTTCTCTCCCTCCCTTTCTCTCTCTCTCCTTTCTCCCTTTCTCCTTCCTTCTCTCCCTCTCTCCCTTCTTCCATTCTTTCTTTCCTTCCCTCCCTCCTTTCTCTTTCTTTTTTTTCTCTCTCCCTCTCCCTCCTTTTCCCTCCCTCCTTTCCCCTTCTTCCTTTTTCTCTCCCTCCCTTCTTTCTCTCCTCATTCCTTTCTTTTTCCATCTCTCTCTGTCTCTCTCCCTCTTCTCTCTCTCGGCCTCTCTCTCTGTCTCTGTCTCCATCTCTGTCCCCCTCCACTGCCCTCCCCTGCCCCATCTTTCTCCCCCTCCCTTCTTCCATCCCCCCCCCTCTCCCCTCAGAGGCGAACTATGCAAGAGGCCCCAGGAACTCTGTCTCTGGTGACAGACCCCCGTTCCGGCCGAAGAGCTCCCAGCAGACGGTCCTCTCCTGGCAAGCTGCGATCGATGCTGCTCGTCAAGCCAAGGCCGCCCAGACTATGAGCACCTCCACCCCCCAGCCTGTCGGGTCTCTGTCCCAAAGAAAACGTCAGCAATATGCCAAGAGCAAAAAACAGGGGAGCTCCTCGAGCAGCCGCCCGGCCCGGGCCCTTTTCTGTTTCTCCCTGAACAACCCCATCCGAAGGGCCTGCATCAGCATCGTAGAGTGGAAGTATCCTTTTTTCGGGAGCTTGGCCCCCTCCCCATCTGCTCCTCAGCTTCCTCTCCTGCACTCAGAGGATCGGTCGCTTAGGGGGCACGGCGGTCGGAAGCGTGAGGGGCACGGAGGCCGGGAGTGTGGAGGGCACAGTGGTCAGGAACGGGGAGGGGCACAGTGGTCAGGGGGGTGGGCACGGCGGCCGGGAGCGTGGGGGGCATGGTGGTCGGGAGCGTGAGGGGCACGGCGGTCAGGAGTGTGGGATCAGGAGCGTGGGGGGCACGGCAGTCGGGAGCGTGGGGGGCTCAGGATGAGCTTGTTTTGATCTTGTCCTCCGGCCCCCCCAGCTTGGGAAGGGGCTAGCTCTGCCCTTGTATTTAGCCTTCTGTTGGGGGGAAGGGGCTTTTGGAACCGGCACAGTAGTCAGGCTGGGAAGGAGACAGGCGCCATGTTCGGGGAGGGCTTTGAGCTGCAGCGGCTCCGGCCTCTCTTGGCTTGGCGGCCAGGGCCTGGAGCCCATTTTGTTTTTTAAAAAATTGAAAAAAAGAGACTGATTGGAATTTTCTGGCAAATGCCACGGGTTTGATCTTTAGCAGAATTCTTTCCTTTTGCTATCTGGAGCTTGTTCCCCAGACTCTGATTAATGGACGCTGTTCAGGTGCTTAACAAGATTGCATCCGCCTTCAGATCCCCTCCCAGATCCTTAACCAGCTTTGTGACCCTGGGCAAGCAATCTTAAACCTTTCTGGGCCTCAGTTTCCCCATCTGTAAGGTGAAGGTATCGGATCAGTTGGGCTCTGAGGACTTTTCCAGTTCTAGAGCTCTGATGGTCCCCTGGGTGAGAACGGGTGAGTCACTTTAATCTCTTTGTGCCTCAGTTTCCCCATCTGTAAAAGGAGGCAGGGTAGCTTTAGTGACTTCCGAGGGCCCTTCTGGATCTCAAGCGACCCTTTGAGCCCTGGCTCCTTGGGAGAAGACTCTCCTCCCATCCCTCCCTGCAGTTTCCTTAGGCTGGGCCCACTGAAGTGTCAGGAGCATGAGGGACGCTGGGTAGGGGGGTGTGTGCGTGCGCTTGTGCGCGTTGCGTTCTCTGACACCGCTGTCTAATTCCTGCCCCCTCCGCCCTCTGAGCCGCTCTCTAAGCTCAGGAATTTGCAGTTGCCAGCTTTAGGGGGAAAACATTCGGCCTCTGTCCTCGGGTGGCTGTCTCCTTGGCAGTTTTAAAATGGAACTTCAAGTGCCCCACGGTGGCGGATGCATCCCAGACCCCCGATTTAGCCCTTCGGCTCTCCCGCCCATCTCTCAGCCCTCTGGTTTTTCTTTCCGATTGCTCCCTCGAGCCCGAACAAAAGCGATGGCCGCCGGCCCGGCCGTCGGCTCCACGGCGCTTCCTCTTTGCCCACACGATCCGATGACCCACACAGGGGCCCAAGTTTTCTTCTCCCGGAGACGCTCGTGTGGCCGGCAGAACTCAGGACCCTTCCTAGCGAGAAGGGGGGGCCCTTTGTCTGAAGAAGACTCCCCTCTTGGGGAACCTTTGCCTTCCCCCTACCTTCAGATGAGAGGCTGTCGAAGGCCAAGGAGCCAAGCCTCTGACCCTGGGTCCCAGAGGGCCCGGTTCTTGTGGACCTTCATTCTGGGCCCCGACTGCCAATGACAGCTCTCCTCTTTCTGTCTTCCCTGGGTGGCCACAGATGGGACAACCAAGGAGTGACGGGACTGGAAAGGTGGTTGAGCTGGTGTCCGCATCCTGGATTTGGGGTGATGCAGCCCCCTTGCTTCCCCGTTCCCCTCTTTCCTCTGTCCCACCTTCCTAACGTAGGTTCCTATTCTCTCTCCAGATCTGGAGCCTCCCTTATATATTTTTGGGTTTTTCCTGCCCTTTGGGGGGGGGGTGACCAATTCCAGAGAAGCCACGTGTCCCTTTAGAGTGGATTTTTTCCCTGGGAGACCGAGGCAGTGGAACGGCTCCATGTCCTTGGGTAATTGTGTGTCCTGATTAGCCATCAGCGAGAAAGCGGCCCTCTTGTGTCAAGGAGTGTGAGTAGAGCTCATTGGGGTCACTGGCTGTCTCCAGAGTGACAGGGAAGGCCAGGTGCTCTTTCCTCCAGGGGCTGGAGATGAGACAGTTTCTGGGATTCAGCACCCCCCCCCCAAGCACACACTCTGCTCTGCACTGGTGTCACTGGATTTGGAGAAAAGCCAGCCCCCGTGAGGTAGGTGCTGAAGGAGAAGCTGTATGGAAGAGAATCCCTGACTAATCCCTGACCCCGTTTGCTCGCCTCGTTGTGATCGGGAGCGTGCTCACTTGATGACTCGAATATCCAACTTGGGGGAGCTGGGCTCAGCCCTCTGCCTTAGTGAGGGGACCGTGTTGTTGTGTGATGGCAGAGGATGTCCACTAGAACCATGGGAAAGTGGGTGCCAAGTGGCCCCGGGGGCCGCCAGAGGCATGCTGGGAAACTGGCGGTTTCTTGTGGCGAGCTTGTGAGAGTCTTGTGGCAGAGAGGCCAGAGTGCTCAAAGCAAACTTTGCACGTGGGAACTCCACAGACACAAAGGCCAGAGCTCCACGGCCTTTAGATTTCCTTCCCAAGGTTTCATACAGGTTTCATGTATCGGGGCAACAACAAGGGAAGGGGCCGGACGCCTCCGCCTCCGGTCCTGGAATGGCTGGGTACCATTTTAAGCAGGAAGACATTGGGCCAAATGGACCCTTGGATTTCCCGTATGTCATTGTAAAAAAAAAAGTATTCCAGGGGCAGTTTTTGGGTCAAGGTTGCCCCCAATTTGCCCCGTCTGATCTGACCTTGGTCCAAATTAATGTCACAGTTACCTGAGGAGGGTCCCCAAGAAAGCCCAGTCATTAGGGCCAGATTGCTTTCTTGATTCGTAACCACACCTTATGAACCTTGGGAGCATCGCCCTTAACTCTGTGGATCCCAAAGAGACTGACGTGGTTTGGGAGAGGCAGCACAGAGGGCTAGACTTGTGATTAGAAAGCCCTGGGTTCAAGTTCTGCTTCAGAGATTGAACAGGTCACCCAAGGTCTTAGTGTATTTAGTGCTGTAAGAGACGATATGCTGTTGTGTGTCAGGGAGAGGGGGTTTCCTCACTGGCAGGCCCTCCTACAGATGACATTTGAGGTCTAGTTCCCCCCCAAAATGGACTTTCTTTTCTAGGTCCCTGTAGAAGGCAAAGGGGTCTTTGGGGCTTTCTCAGCAGACATTTTGAGGGCAGCTCGGAGCACTGGCTCTTTTTTTTTTTTTTTGCTGAGGCAATTGAGGTTAAGTGACTTGCCCAGGGTCACACAGCTAGGGAATGTTAAGTGTCTGAGATCAGATTTGAACTCAGGTCCTCCTGACTTCAGGGCTGGGGCTCTATTCACTGAGCCCCCTAGCTGCCCCCTGGAGCACTGGCTCTTGAGGCAAAGATTTGAATTTGAATCCCAGCTCTGCTGCCTGTCCCTTGCATGGCTTTGGTTGAAGTATTCACCTTCCCATGGCCTCAGTTTCCTGTTCTTTAAAAAGAGAGGAATGGCCTAGAGGGGTTGAGGAGGGGGGCACTGTCAGGGCTCAGGGCTGTGGGTCAGGGCCCTTGCTGAGAGCCTGTCACCTTACCTTGGGGATAGAAAGCCTGATGTCTGTTTGGCTTTGGGGCAGCACCTTAGCTCGGCTCCTCAAAAGCAAAACAATCCCACAAGTCCTTGTGGCGGATGTGCCGGGTCTTCGAGTGCCTCTCCCTCACGCCAGAGTGTTTAGTTGAGCCATCGTGGGAGGCTGATCTGGATGGGAGACTTTGGAACCAGACCCCCTAGCTTGAGAACTATGAATGGGGCTCCAGGGAAATGTCTGTGTTCATTCCCTGCGGTTCCTATTAAAGTTATATTTCTTTATAAATGGAGCCCAGTGACAGCCCAGGCTAAAGCAAACAAGCTGAGCTATAGTCCAAGTCTGGAGCATGTAGTAAGTACCTACTGTATACTGGGCTAAACACCGGGAATACAAAGACAGGTGAAATCAGTCTTGCCTTCAAACTCACTGTCTCACGGGAGGGAGGACGTGCAAAATACTATGTGCAAACCAGATAGGGATGGGAGAAACGGGACGTGTTAGGGGAAAGGCGTTAATCTCCAGGGAACCGGGAGAGGCTCCTAGCAGAAGGCTGAGACCCGAGGAGGCAGGGATGACGAGGGAGAGAGTTCCAGGCGTGGGGGACAGAAAAACTACCTGGAACTCGAGACGGAGTGAGCTGTGTGAGGAACAGCAGGAGCCCGGGGTCACAGGGTACTTAGCGGGGCGAGATGCTAGGAGCGGGCCAAGTTACGAAGGGCCTTTGGATGTCGCTTGGGGATTACAGAAAACAGAGGATGCTGGGTCCAGAGCTTGTGCTCCCCTTTCCCATCATAGCTTCATAGGCCCGATCTTTTTTAGCTTGAGGTGGTGGTCAGGATTTGGCTGGCCCGACCCCAGGAGAGGGGCCACGTGACCGGTTTCTAGTGGATCTAAACAGTAGACAGTAGAGTTGGCATTCAAACCTGCTTGACCCAAAGGCCCCGAGCCCAACCTGGAGCCTTGCCCCCATCCTGTTTTCATGGATGAGGTCCAGATTGCCCCGAGGGAGCTCAGTGTGTGAGTTGTTGTGGTGGTTCAGTCACATCCGATTCCTTGTGACCCCATTGGGGTCTTCTCAGCAGAGATACTGGTGATTGATCATTTCCTTCTCCGGCTCATCTTACAGAAGAGGAAACTTGAGTTTAGGGTTACAAGATACTGAGTGTCTGGGGCAGGATTTGAACTCAGGTCTTCTTATCTCTAGCCACCGGGCCACCCAGCTGCCCCAGAACTACCTGGGCGATGACAAATATCTGAGGAAGTCGCTTGTCTCAGGTCAACTAGATGTCCGACTGGGGACCTGGCTTCCAAAACTTTCTCCTCGACAAGAAGATATGGGAACCTGCTTAGAGCCTTGCCTCATGGCAGCGTACCTTAGTTTGAAATAAAATTTAGAGCCTCAGAAAGTACAGAGGGTGAGGGAGGACTTGGGAGGTTGTGCTGATGGATCTTGGGAGGGAGACTCGCCCGTCCTGCCGCGGGTGGCATCTGTTTTACTCAGAAAGTCTCACGGAAGGGGGTCGAGGGCTTTCCTGCAGACACATTTCTCCTTAACCAGACTTTCCAGACCATTTGACATATTTATATTATTGGCTATTTTTGCCAATTGTGTGGCCTTAGCTGTTTACATCCCATTCCCAGAAGATGATTCTAACTCAACCAATCATAACTTGGTAAGTGCCCTCGGTTTCATTTCTGTTTTTCCGTTGCTTGTTGATGAATTGCTGGTGACTTGCGTTGGGTCTCTATGCGGTGACTTCTCAGTAACTGTGAATGGCGGTTTCCAGCTGTGCCCGTGAATCCTTTCCAGAATTTTGCAGCCACACGGCTTTTGATGTCTCTCCTTGTGTTTATGTGACTGGCCGAGTTTAATCTAGTTTGGATGGAAATGAAAAGGGCTCTTGAGTGGAGCGGTGTGTGTGCGTGCACGGGAGAGTGTGTGTGTATGTGCATAACATTTGGGTCTTAATTTCTGCCAAGCTTTATTGTAACTTTTGTCCCTATTTGGACTTCTGCCTCTTTTCTTTCGGCCCCCCTTCGCCGCGGCCCGTTCTCTCCGATCTGGCGGCATCCGGCGATGGGGTATCCTGGTGAATCAGACATTACGGTGACTCTAGAGTGATCACACACGGCTTGCCAGTTTTCACAGACCAATGTTGCGTCGTAGACTCCTCTCCAAAGGGATTTTGTGTTGAGTCAGGGCCCGGAACATGGGGGGAGTCATGGGTTGGGAGGCAGGTAGCCAAGCCCCCAGCCTTAGCTCTGCTCTGCCGGTAACTTGGGCCAACTTTCTCCCCAGTTGGGCTTAATTTCACAGGAACTTTGAAAGTGGAAGGGCTGTTCTGGGCCATCAGGGCCAGCCCCCTGATTTTACAGAAGGGAAAACAAAGACCTAGGGAAAGTGTGAAGTAATTTGTCCAGGATCACACAGATCCTAAGCCCTCAAGGTGCACTTTGGTGATTTGTGGGGGTTGTGACAATTTGTGACAAGTTCTTGAGTTATTCCTGTTAAGCACCTACTATGTGCCAGACATTGTGTTAGAGATTGGGAACTAGGGGTAAAAAGGAGACGTGAATCCTTAAGGTTCTCTCCTGTTCTAGTCATTTGTGGTTCTAGGTCTGTGCTTTTGTAACCAAGCGAGTGACCTGAGTCATGAGGAGCATTTATTAAGTACCTACTGTGTGCTAAGTGCTGGGGAATCAAAGAAAGGCAAAAGTTCTTTTCCCTAAGAATCTCACAGTCTCATAAGGAAAAAAGAAAGTGGAAATAACGAATGGAGGGAAGGTACCAGGGGAAAGGGCAGCTGAGAAGGGCTCAAAAGAGAAAAAAATACAACCTTGCTCTGAAACTTATTGGGGCCAGTCCCTTATCTCTGTTTTAAGGGAAAATAATAAAAAAGTTAACGCCAACCAGAGGCAGAATTGGAACAAAACAAGGCTAGCCATAAGGTGATGACAATGATCACCAGAGAAGGTCCAAGGTGGAGAGGAGGAGGCTGGGGGCCGGGGGACTCCAGGAAATGGAGGTCTGTGTAGGAGGAGCAGCCATGAAGCCACTAGGCCTGGATCGCAGGGGACATGGTGGGGGATGAGGTTTGAGAAGACCGGAAAGTTGGGAGGGCAGCTTCTGCAGGACTTCCAAGGCCAAACAGGATTTTCTCTGCTTCTGGAGGAGGTTGGGGGGAGCATTGAAGTTACCTGAACAGAGAAGTGACATCGTTAAACCCCCCAGATGGCTCTCTGGAGAGGGTGGTGGACTTGGACAGGAAAATCAGAATTTAAATTCTATCTCAGACACATAGTAGCTGTGCACTTGGCCAAGTCACTTTAACCTCTAGGTGTCTCAATGTCCCCATCTGTAAAATGGAGCTAACAATAGCTCCTGCTGCTATTATATAGCCTATTACCCGCTGCTCTTACTGCTGTTTAGTTCTTCCAACTCTTCATGATCCCATAAAGATCCTGGAAAGGTTTGCCATTTCTTTCTCCTTTTACAGCTGAGGAAACCGAGGCAAAAAGAGTTAAGTGACTTGCTCAGTCAGGGAGTGTCTGAGGCCAGATTTTACTCGGTGTTCCCAACTCCAGGCTCAGTGCTGCCCAGCTCCCAAGAATAGCATCTACTTTATGAGGGGGATTACAATGTGGTAAATGTGGTAAAGCATTATGTGGGTACCACTCACTCTGAAGAGAGACTTTTGGGGACCCCAAGGGCCTCACCAAGTCTAGTTAAGCAGCTGTCATTAGGTTAGGAGCCCAAATGAGGCAGCCCCTGCCCTCTGGGAGCCTTCAGTCTGTCGGGGCAGACGGTGTGGGAGCAAGGGGAAGGCGGTGGATGGAGGCTCTGGCAGCCCATGATGCAGCAAGCCTCCCTACCGATGTGGTGACATTGAGATGGGGCTCTGGTTCACGCTTCAGTGGGTGAGGGCTGGCAAAGAGCTTTGCCGACATCATCCCTGGGGAGCCTCCCCTGGATTCTCCCGGCAGCCTGGAGCAGGAGGGAGCCTATCTTCGCCATTTTCCCGAGGAGGAAATTGAAACTGTGGGAAATTCAATCAGTCTAGCCCAAGGTCAGCCAGCTAGGAAGTGCCTAGGACAGGATTCCAATTCTGATCTTCCCCAATCCAGATCCTCTGCTCCAGCATATTAATGGGCTGGCCCACAAAGTTCTGGTGTTTTCTGGCTTCCCGTGGATCCTTGGGGGCTCTTTCCACGTCAGGATGGGGTTTGGGGGGATTTGATTTTGAGATCCCCGAGGTCTCTTTGAGGTGCTCCCCGTGGGCCCGGCCGCCTTGGGTCTTTAACTGTCCATTGGCAATCATTTTGGATGAGCTACGTATCTGATCAAGGATCCCTCCAAGTTCAGGTAGGAGCAGGCCCGTCGGTGGGCGTCACGCCGCCGGCCACGCGTCTGACGTTGTTTGGAGTTGTAATTGATGATCAGGTTATTTCCGGAAGAAAATCGGAAAGTCGCAGCTTTCCATCATTGGAGACGGCGGCCTGTTGCCCATTGGGTAGAGGCCCCAGATGGTGCTGTCTTTGCCACAGAACTTAGTCCCCTGAGTAATGACCCACTTTATTCCATCTTGGTGATCAAGGGAAAATGATTAAATCGATGTAGAAGAGAAATACCTTTTGGAAAAGCGGATTAATCCAGAGCAATAGAATAATTGGCGCCGTGGCCCGTGCTGGCCAGTTCCCGGTTTTCTTGAGGAAATTTAGGGCACGCACTGCCATTGCGGAGGGTCATTGGTGTGTCGTGTCGGCTGACTATATCAGCGATGAGGAACTTTACGCCTTTTATTAAATTGAATGCCTTGCATCAAAACCCTCAGACTCGGTTGAACCTTCTGTCCAACCCCCACCTCTGTTCCAGGGCTTTGTGGGAGCAGAGCCGGCACTACAAACACCTTGCGGAGGGCATTCGCCGGAGTTGCAGTATTCTTGTGCGCCGGGATCTTTGCGCCTGTGGCTGTGCAAGGAGAGGCTTGTTCTGCTCTCCCCGCTTTGGGCAGAGGGCCTATTTGCGGCCTCTCCCTGGCCTCCCTACCAGCTGTCCCACCAGGGAGTCTCATTTTGTTTTACATTTGACCCAGTTCATTTTAAAGTGATTTGCTCTATTTTGGGACCTGTCAAGTGGGGCTCATTTTTCAAGAGTGGTAAATATTCTTCAGTAACTATGAAGGCTAAAATGAAGGGCAGAGACGGAGGTTGGAGCAGAGAAGCTTTTACTATAGTCTTCCTCCGACCGTGTGGGGGGATTCACTCACATCCAGACCCGAGAACAGAAGGCCTTCCACAGAAGGTTCGCTTTTCTTTTACGGGGGGGGGTTTAGATCATGACTCTTGGGAATGGAAAGAGAGTGGTAGGCTGCCTCAGAGCCCTGGTGGTCGCTCGCTGGGGGCCGCAGGCTGGGGATCACACACTGGGGACTGCTGATTTTCCCACTGATCCGTTTTAATTCTTTATACAAGAAGACAATCTCCAGGAGTCTCCCCATTTTAAATTTTGTATTGGTATGAATTCACAGAGGCTGATGGCCATGGCAACACTATTACTGACCCTACTCGACTGTGTGTTACTTAGGCGGGTGAGTCGTGCAGTGGGCAGAGCGCTGGCCCCGAAGTCAGGAAGAACTGAGTTTAAATGCTACCCCAGACGCTTCCTAGTTGCAGAGTAATCTTGGGCAAGTCACCTAAGGTCTGTCTCACTCAGTTTCCCCAACTATGAATTGGGGATGAAAATAGCACTTCCCTCCCAGGGTTATTGTGAGGCTGGAACAAGATCTTGGTAAAGAACCGTGAAGTCTTTTTAAATGCGGACCCCCATCATCCTCCTTACCTTATAGAGAACCTCATTTCCTCCCGCTCCGCTGCCTCACGAGGTCTTATTTATTATTTTTATTATTGCTCTTGCAAACGGAGAGAGAGAAGGAACCACTCTCCGGGGAGGGTCAGAGTGGGGTTGGTGCTCTGCTGTGTTTGTTTCTCTGTGATGGAAACCTCTGGCTTGGTTGGTCAGAATTAATGAATTGGGGTGGAAGGGAATCTAGAGAAGAGGCAGCTTGGGAGAAGGGAGGGGCTGGATCCATACCCAGGGCTTGAGAGACTGTTATAAAGATCATAGCCAGGAGGGATGTCATGGAGTCCCATCATCCCCTCGTGTTACAGAAGGAAACTGAGGTAAAGAGAGATGGACTAGGGTCTTGTGTCTCCAAATCCTGAGTCCTTTCAGCTGTTCTACCTTGCTTCCTGTCAAGTGGAAGAGGAATTTCAAAGGTGGTGTTTGATACCCCCCCTCCCCAGAAGCAAAATAACAAGCCAGGGCTGGGTATTACCTTATATTGCCTTATATGTAAAATCTTTCTCTCAATTAAAATGAAGCCAGCTGACTCCGAAGGGTAGTGAGTTGCCCGTCACTGGCATTATTTAAGGTTATGGCCCCTTGCTGGAGATGTGGTATTATTGTTGCCCTCCGTACCTCTTTTCTCCATTTCTACAGCTGGGTGATCTTCTCGCCCTTGCCAGGGGGTCTCTGGCACATTCACCTGCTGGGAAGACTCTCTTTAGACTTCTGGCCCCTTACTCCCCTCCCTCAGTCTTGTTTCTTCCTTTTCCTTTGGGGTCACTGGATATTGTCCCCTCCTACCTAGCTTTCTAAGTGGACTCACCTCCCATGGTCTCTTTTTCTGCCTGGGCCACCTTCTAGACGACCCCACGTCTCCCTGGGGCCCCACGTCTAGACGGCTCCTCTCCCTGCTCAGAGTGGTCACACCCTCCCAGAAGCCCCAAATCGGTGTGGCCTTTTGATGCTCTGGTCAGAGCTAGAGCTGACCTTTCTGTGTCCTTCCAAGTTTGCAAAAATATTATCTCATCTGACAATCACAACCATTGTGATTCTTAACTCAGTCTCAGAGTTAGGGGAGGCTCAGGGTCATGTAGCTAGTAAGTGTCAGGCTCCTGGTTCATCCCAGGCTCTCTGACTCCAGCTTCAGCTCCTCTAACACCATCCAGCAGGGAGGTGGGAATTTCCAGCCTGATTCCCAGCCTTCTGTAATTTCCCCTCATTCACATGCTTTCCCCTGGCCATCTTGGTTTATCCATTGCTTCCTCGCTCCTGCCCATGACTTTGCCCACTCCCTTTCCCCCTCCTCAGATGTCTGGTTCACCCAGGCGAGAGTGCTCTGGATTTAGTTAGAAATTCTCTCTTGGGCACTTCCAGTTGTGTGAGCCTGGGCAAAATCCTCAACTTCACTTTTTTCATCTCTTCAATGGGCATGGTAATCATACCCCTGTTTTACAGCATTGTGAGGATCAGGTGGGGTAATCTATGTCAGATGCTTCGCAAACTTTAAAGGGCTAAAGGAACGGAAGGGATTAACTAGTCTGATTATTTCCAGAATGCCTCCCTCCTCCTGCTCCAGCTGGGTCCCCTGCATCCATTTGAATTCATGAGCATCTTTGTGGAGGTCTTGGCTCCAGGACCAGGTCAAAACCGCCTTGAGAGAGGTAGTGTCCACTTGTTCTGGTCCCCACCATCATCCCACCATGGCGCACTTTGTAGCAGGCATCGGTGGATGATCTTGTGACAGTCTGGATGAATAATTGCTAGAGAATTAAATCCATTCATCGTCACACAAAACAAAGGCATGAGGTGCAAGTTGCAGGGTTGAGCTGTAGAAGCATGTTGAGATTGAGAGAGGGGCCAGGCTTACCAATGCTGTATTTCTTTCAGGATTTGGTCTGTGTGACCGCTTTCCCTACCCACGCCTCCCCCTTTGTTTTTTCTTTATGCCTTTTATCTGTGCTGTGGAGGCTAGAAGAGGGACCTTGTTCCCCACCAGGTGGGAGCAGACCAAGGCCAATTAGCCTGAGGCATCAGAAGCTTAGGGGAGGTGGATGAGATGGAAAGGGAAGGTATACCCAGTTTTGAGTAGGAAGAGTAAAACAACTTCTAAAAGTCATATTGAGGATCCAGCTTAACCAAATCAAAGGTCCCCTCTTCCTTTCCCAGCCCAGCTCCTTTTGCAGGATGCTTGGGAGCCGCTCGGCTGACAGTCCCAGCGTGGTGTCTGTGGCGGACAGCCCCCTCACTGCTGACTGCTGCATGGACCTGAGTCACCTCAGGGAAAGTGAGTCAGGGACTCAGCAGGGCGTGGGTAGATGGATTGGTTGGTTTTTTAATGGGCTGTAGTCATTCATTTAACAAGCATTTATGAAGCACCTACTGCATGCCAGGTGCCATGTAGAGGATCCAGAGATTGAAACAAAACAGTCTCTGCCTTCAGAGGCCTTACATTTTCTTGGGCCTTAACACAGAAAATGAAACACAAAATATATGCAAAGTAATTTTCCCAGTGAGGTCACTAGTGACTGGATTAGCATGGGCTTCCTGTAGGAAGCAGCATCTGAGCTTTGAAGGAGCCAGGGCTTCTCTAAGTGGGAGGTAAAGGGGAAAACCATTCCCAGGGTGGGTGCCAGCCTGAACAAAGGCCTGGGTTTGGGTGATGGGAGAGGACAGTGTGAGAGGTGGGCGCAGAAAGCCAGGCAGTTTGGCTCAAATGTGATGTGGAAAGGGGAGGGAGGACACAATGTACTTATTAAATGCCTACCATATGCCGCAAACAATAGGATAAGGTCTCTTGTGGTTCGCAACTCTGATCCTTGGCTCACACAGAAGTCTAAAGGGAGGAAATACTTATCAGGGAGCTGGGGAGGGAGGGCATTTGAGGCGAGGGATGGGCAATGAGCAAAGGCTTCAGGATGAAGGCGAAGGGGTTTATGGGACAGAAGTGAGAAAAAAGTGTGTCTCAGGTATGAAGGAGAATCAGGGCAAAGACATGGTGGTAGGAGAGTGGGAAGGAAGGCAGGAGCCAGATTGTGCAGAACGTTCAGTGCCAAGCATAGGAGTCTATTTTTTTTTTCAGAGAGGCAAGAGGGACTCACTAGATCTTCTTGAGCAGGGGAGTGACATGATCAGACTTAGGCATCTTTGTGGGGGATGAACTGGGGAGGGAAGAAGCTGGAGAGAAAGGCTAACCAGAAGGCTATTGTATTGGCCCAGGGAAGAGGGGATGCGTGCCCAAAGCAGGGGGGTGGCTGTGTGAATGGAGAAAAGACAGACATCCCTGCCTTTGTCTTGTTGGTCACCTGGGATCCTGACCTCCAGTTTAGCTTGGCTCTCCCATCTCTGGCCCCTCCCCAGCCAGCGAGCAGCCAGTGGGGCTACTTCCTATGAGCCTTGTTTTACTGCCTGTGCCCACTTCCCCAAATTGTATTTACTCAGCATAGACTTTATGGTGGCTCATCCAAGAGAAGGTTACTTCTCCCTTTCCCTCCCCAGTGCCTGAAACACAGTAGGCACTTTGGTGGATGTGTGCTGGAATACAGTAGGCACTTTGATGAATGTGCGCTGGAACACAGTAGGCACTTTGGTGGATGTGTGCTGGAACACAGTAGGCACTTTGATGGATGTGAGCTGGAACACAGTAGGCACTTTGGTAGATGTGAAATACATTGATGACCCAAACTGGGAATTTTATTTTCAAACGTAACCCTAAGTTAAGCAGAATCCCGTGTTCCCTGAGTGCACTTGGTCAGCGAGGGGCTTTTGGTGCTTGAGCCCAAGCCGAAATCTGAGAAGGGAAATCTTTGCTTGGCTCCTCTCCCCGAGGCTTGTCTTCGGCCTCCTTGCAGGTAAAGTTCCTTCCTGGCCCTGCTCCCTGGATCTGTTGTAGGCAGGGCAGGAAAATGCCAGTGAGGCGCTTTGCCAGGGTATGGCAAAGTCTGTGTGTGTGCCTGTGGGGGGGATTGGG
Organism: Myrmecobius fasciatus; assembly: GCA_023553655.1. Classification (NCBI taxonomy): domain Eukaryota; kingdom Metazoa; phylum Chordata; class Mammalia; order Dasyuromorphia; family Myrmecobiidae; genus Myrmecobius; species Myrmecobius fasciatus. The sequence continues at coordinate 105,718 of JAJPUD010005343.1, forward strand.
TACTAGAAGAAGACACAGGAGTGGGGAGTAAGAGCAGGGACTGGAGCTGTGATTTCATTGAAATCGGGAAATCCCCCCTGAGGAAAGTCTCTTCCGATACAGGGGAGCCCCTTCTCTGCCTCCTACTTTTAGGGAACGTTCAGGCAGCGTGACTTGCCCAGGCTCACACAGCCAGTGTGTTTCAGAAGTAGGACGTGACTCCATCTCTTCCTGGCTACAAGGCCGTCCGCTTTGGCATCTAGTCACTCTCAAAATTAGGAACCTTTAAATTTTAAGTCTATTTTAGCGTTACCCATTTCCGCCCGCTGGGCTTTTTAGGCGCCTTGAGGATGTTTTACTATGGTATAGTCTGCTGTGCAAGGTATCACGGGGAGAGGGGGACGGTTTTCCAGAGTGTGTTTGGAGTTGGGTTCGGCGCTCAGTAAAAGCTTCCAGACCGGTTCCTGGTGCTGATTAATGAGCCGGGAATGCTGGCGGGCCATGGAAAGGAGGCCCAAGTGGTTTTTTTTAATTGCCTGAGAGCAAGATAGACATTGGGAATGTTGCCTCATGAATCCTGGGGATCCTTTTGTGACATTCAAGGTCTGCCACCTTGTCTCCTTTGGAAAGAAAAAGAATTACTTTGTTTTAAAAAGCTTAGCGTGCTGCTGAGAGTTCTGAGAGTCGACGCGGGTTTCATGAAGGACATTAAAATCTCTGGATGGTTGGAAGGATTTGAGTCAAATGATAACAGCCCATTATCAGCCTCCGCAAAGCCTGACCGAGGCCCAGGTGGCTGCACGGCCTGGTTCTGGGCTCAGTGGGATTTAATTTATCTCCTGTCCTAGTGCATCCTGCCCTTCGAAGTTTGTGATTTTGTGGGGAGAAGAAACAGACCATCTTCGCAGATAAGCAAGTGGGCTCACCTCTCTGGAGACCTAGGGGGTAATGGATTATCTCTGAAATCCCTTCTAACTCTAGTATCCTGGGACCTTTAATTTTGGCGGCTCGTACCTGGTTCTGTTTAGCTCTCCTGGTGTCTTGGGGTGCTCTGAGGGGGATTTGCTCCGAGGAATTTGGGGCAAAGTATTTCTATCCTTTTGAAGTTCGGGGAAACCAAGGCGTGAGTCACAAAAGAGATTACCGGGATCTCTGGCTCCCGCTCAGGGCCCTTTCTCCCAGAGATAAGCCGAGGGAAAGAAATCTCCCTGAAGGAGATGGAATTTGGCTAGGAAGACGTCTAAGTGTCTGGGGTTCAGGACGAGGAGAAGGACGGCCACGAGGACGTGGTCAGCAGTTAACTTTTTCATGAAATGTGGGAGGTGGAAGAAGAGAAAAGCAAAGTTGGATTTGTCAGCTTGGTCTTCGATCCTTCCCCCACAAAAAAACATAAATTGGCTCACTCGGATCACTTCCGGAGCCATCTTGTGGCCGGAGGTTGAAGCTAACAGAGAAGTGAGGAGCTCCAGAAGGAGACGCCCATTTTTGGACATGGCCAAGGAGGACGTTGGTTGTGCTGGATCAGGCAGACTTGTTACAAGGCTTTGGTTTTTCTTTTTCATTCAGAAGGGTGGAAAGAAAATAAATGTGTATATTTTGAGTATAATGGGTACTTGGGTTTGAGTAAAATCCCTTTGCCCTATTGGCTGGGTGTGGTCTTGGGCATGGTGGGCATGGCGGTTTCTACAGGCCCCTTTCCTCTTCTTGCAGAGATAGAGACTGGACTAGACTCTCTCCAAGACTCTTCTGAGGGTGGACGTTCTAGACTGGGCAGGGATTGTTCAGTTTTCAAGTTTTCCTTTCCATTTTTTCCCAGCACAACCAAATGGCCCCCTCCTTGAAATAACCCCCCTCACGTGCCCACTTCTTTGCCTTTACCCTTGTCGTCCTGTGCCAGGAATTGCACCCCTCCAACCACTGAAATTCCCACTTAATTAAAGCCTCATTCACAGGCTGTCTCTTCTATGAAGCCCTCCCTGATTTCCTCTCTCCATTCCTCAACTAACTTGGTAATGACCTTTCCCCAAGGTCTCCCAGAGCCCCTAGTTTATACCCCTCCAATGACCTGGAGACAAGCAGCAAGTATTCATGAGATTTCCCCCTTCTCCCTCCAGCCCTCCACTCCAGTTGCACGTTCTCCCTTTTACTCGGCAGCCTTTTCAGCGCTGCCCCTTGGGCATCCGGGCACCTCTCACTAAAACTTGCCCGTTGTGCTTCATTAGTATGTAAGCTCCTGGAGGACAGGCAGTGTCCTTGTCTCCCTAGCTTTGAGCTGGCGGGCTGGTGTATATCTGAGGTGCTTCATAAATGCTTTCCCTACTTCGGTCTGCTGGGCCAAGTATTGGGCTAAGCTCTGGGAATTTAGTGAGTCTCTTCAGTGAATTTCCATTCTATTGACAAAAGCTAATGATAATAATTGCCCTTATGGAGCTGAAAAATAAATGTTTACACTTTCTCTGGTTTGATCTTCACAACAACAATGGGAGGCAAGTGCTAGGATTATCTCCAGTGTGCAGGTGAGGAAACTGAGGCAGGCAGAGGGTCACCCAGCTAGTGTCAGAAGCATAACAACAAAAGAACAATAACTAGCCTTTATAGATTGCTTTGAAGTTTGTGAAGTGCTTTACAGACAGGGTCTCCTGGGGTCCCCACAACAACCTTGGGAGGTAGGTTTATCCCCATTTTACAGATGAGGAAACTGAGACTGAGAGAGGTTAAATCACTTGTTCCTGCTCATAGGTTTAATAAGCGTCTGAGTCAGTATTTGAACTTGGGTCTTCCTGAGTCCTGGTTCGGTGCTCAGGGTCTGCTTCTCCTGAAAGCAGCCCTGCCCGCCAGGAACTTACCTTCTACTGGGAAGGAGACCCAGGATAACATAATGGGGTCGGGGGTCTTCCCCCTTTCACACTGCTCGGACGGAGACCCCTGTTTTTTGGCTTGAACTCACGGGCCTCAGGCTGCAGAGCCCATCCCCTGGTGCTGACCCCTGCCCAGGACTCAAGGGAAGATGGCTGCCTGAAGCTGGCATTTTGTTTCGAAGACCAAGGCATTACAGGGTCTTCTCCCCCCAGCAGCAGGCCCTGAGGAGGGGTCTCCTATAGTCTGTAGCCCTGGATGCGCCTGGTGCTAGGTCCCTCCACTTCCTGTCACCCTCCCAGTTTTCTGAGTCCTTCCTGAACAGAAGGGGTCAGAATCAGAAGCCAGTGGGCCCCGGGCTTCTGGAGGGCGGCCTCCGAGCTCCTTCCCCGTTCTGCCTGGGATGTCACACTGCTGACTCACTTTCAGTCTGCTAAAAGTCCCAGATCCTTCCCCCCAGGAGCGTGTCTAGCCTCCCTCATCCTGTACTTGTAAAGTTGTACTTGGGAAGAGAAGGGCCGTCACTTCCCACAACCTGTGGGGCTAGTTTCATTCGTTTCCACGAGCCACCCCTCTCTTGTGGTCTTCTCTGGGCTTTACTTCCTTTCTGAGGGTCGAATGTACCTGGTAAGGGAGAGTCACCGTGGGTCCGACTTGGAGCTGGCTGGGGTGGGGGGAGGCTTGTTGCCAGCTCTGTGGAAGACACGGCCTTGCCCATTCAGCTCAGTTTTTCTGCTGCATCCACAGAACGGACCCAAAGGATCTGGAGGTCATGAGATCTGAGGTCAGGCTTCCTTATTTATGGGCATCCATGAAGCGATTTGAGAGAGGGGCAGGTTGGCGATCCAGAACGGATGTGTTCTGGGAGACTTTCTTTCTTTCTTTTTTTGCTTTTTGCTGAGGCATTTGAGGTTAAGTGACTTGCCCAGGGTCACACAGCTAGGGAATGTTAAGTGTCTGAGACCAGATTTGAACTCAGGTCCTCCTGACTTCAGGGCTGGAGCATGATTATGGTTTTTTAAAATCATCAGAATTCTTACTGGTGACCAGAGAACCCAGAGCATGATTTTCCTTTCAGGTTTAGAATTCTTATCTCATTATTGTATGATTTGATTTTGATTTCTCCCTAGAATTCCTTCCTTTGGAATTCTCAGGGCAGTTCTAACGGCAAACATTGATGGTTTCAGTTAAATAAAAAAAAATCCACATCAATAAACAACAGTCCTCTGGAGGGTATAATACAGAGTATTTTTTTCCCCCTGGGATCACAGCCCTCCAGGAAATTGAAAGTTGAAAGGATGAGGACAGGGATAAAATCAAGAGATACGTCCATAATGGGCAGCTAGCAGTGGAGAGAAAATCTGGTTTGTGGTCAGCTTCCTGAGTTCAGATTCAGCCTCAGGTACTTACTAGCCATGTGATCCTGGGCAAGTCACTCAATCCTGATTTGCTTCCATTTCCTCATCTGTAAGATGAGCTGGAGAAGGAAGTGACAAAGCACTCCAGGATCTTTGCCAAGAAAACCCAGGTGGTGTCACAAGGTAGTAGATGTGAGTGAAAAACAGCCGAAGAATATGTTCTTAATGGTGAGGCGATACTGAGGCTTCTAAGCCCTTCAGTTGGTTGAGCTCTCTGTTGTTTTTTTGATATTCAACCAGTCCCGATTTCATTTGATCCAGGGGCCAGAGATATGGCCATGAGAGGCAGAGGAGCAGGAGGGATGTTGGAGTTTAGTCCAATTCCCTCTCTCACCTGATGCTGCAGCCCCACTAGCACACTGTGGTGGGGATGGATTCTTTTTTTTGGGGGGGGTAGTGCTGAGTTTTTTTGACCTCCTACATATATGACTTAGAGCTAAAAGGGACCACCCAGAGCAGCCCACCTCTCTCTTTTTACAGATGAGGACACAGATGCTCGGCAAGGCTAAGTCCAGAGCTGCTGTAGCCCAATTCCTATTTACGGAATGGGAAACAAGTGCCTCAAGGGGTTAAGTAACTCGCCCCCTCTACCCGCTTTGAAACTACCCAAGCTGCTTCCTTCTAGAAGGTTTGTTTTCTGTTGGACCCAAATCTGCCAGAAGATAGCCACGTGCCCATCTTACCTTAAATTTCCTTCAAGAAACCTCATTTATTCAGAAGTTATTCAGATGAGTAAGTGCTAGGGGAGGCTAGGGGTCGGTCCTCAGGTTTGGGGACAATAAGTGAAGGATTAAAGATGTTAAGAGTTTTCTATATTTATATGATTTACTTATATCTGAATCTCTACTTTGTTTTTATTTCATCTGTTTATATAAAACATCTTCTCTGTTTTTATCTATCTATAATTTTATCTACCTACCTACCCATGTATCTAATATCTATCTATCTATCTATCTATCTATCTATCTATCTATCTATCTGTCTGTCTATCTGTCTCTGTCTTCACACCCATCTATCTATCTGTCTGTCTGTCTATATCAATCTTCACATCCATCTATCTATCTGCATGTCTGTCTATCTTCACATCTATCTACCTATCTCTATCTATCTATTTGTCTATTTGTCTGTCTCTTTGTCTCTATCTATCTATCTATCTTCACATCCATCCATCCATCCATCTATCTTTCTATTTATCTGTCTGTCTGTCTATCTATCTATCTATCTATCTGTCTATCAATCTATCATATACCCACCCATCCCTGCATCCATCCAACCATGATCCCTATCTGTCTTCCCTTTCAGAATGTCGGATCCTTGAGGACAGGGACTGTTTCACCTTAGTCTTTGTATGACCCTCCCCTAGCCTGGTACCTGGCACAAAGGTGATGCATAATAATAATAATAATAATGATGATGATGATGATGATGATGATGATGATGATGATAACAAGGAGCACCCACGTAGCACTTTAAGGTTGCAGAGTGATTTGCATGTGCTCTCGCATTTGATCCTCACTGTAACCTGGGGGGCAGGTGCTGCTATCTTGTTTTGACAGGCAGACCCTGGTAGGTGACTTGTCCAGGGCCATGGCAGATAGCACTCACATGGTGCTCGGCCTGTGCCAGATCCTGTGCCCAGCACTTCGCAAACATGATCTCCTTTGATTCTCACCCAACCCTGGGAGTGGGCGCTATTATTGCCCCCCTTTCACAGATGAGGAGCCCAAACAAAAATTAAAGGAGTGCCCAGGGTCATACAGTTTCCAAGTGTCAGAGGCACAATTTGAATTCAGGACCTCCTAACTCAAGGCCGGAGCTCTCCGTTGTACCTGTTGATTGACTGATTAATTGGGTGGAGACTCTGGGGCCACAAAATCCTGGGAGTTTAGCTTTGGTGCCCCATGTTGCCTTGGGGCTCACTGGGTGTGACCCCCTCATTTTCCTGATGAAGACCTTGGGGGAGAGGGAGTGCCTCAGCAGATCTAGGATTCGCACTCAGGTCCCCCGGCTCCCCAGATTGCAGCTCCTTTCAGAGGCGCCATTTCCTGGCGCATTGGAAAAAACCAGGGGCTGAACGTGTGAGAAAGCGCGCTGGAAGGGCAAAGTCTGCCAGCTGCTCATGGCTGTGGGGGCCACCCTGCTCTGCTCACCACGGCTGCTTGCCTGGGCTTTCCAACAAGGAGTCAGCTCCCAGAGGCTTCCTTCCCAGTCCCAGGACTTCCTAAGTGGGCTGCCCTTTGATCAGGGCTTGGGTGGTTGGCAGGGCGAGGTCAGGCTTTCTCGGGGTGCAGTGCCCTGCTGGTGGCGGCTCTGCCGGTGCCCCGGGAGAAGCTGCTGCGACATCTTTTCTTCCTCCTCCTCCTCCTCCTCCTCCTCTTTCCAGTCTGGAGAGGAAGCTCTGTAGGACGTTGCCCATGGACTGGCGGAGCCAGCGGGCCCTGGGTTTACTTTTGTCCATTAGACCCACACTTCCAAATAATGGTGGTGGAACCAAGTTCCAGGCCAGCCGGGCACGGCTCAGGTCCTTGAACCAGAACTCCTTGCTTGACATGGCATGAGTCAGCCAGCTGCAAGAGAAGTGTGGGCCCTGGGCCTTGATCCTGGCAGAGACGGTTCCCACTGGGTGCCGATGTAATTCGGAGCCCGGTTTTGGGGCGCACGGCACACCTGGCACAGGCCAGGTGCTCTCGCGCTGTTTAACAGTAGGCTCATGTGCAGGAAGTCCTGTGGGGACGGGTGCCTGTGGGCCGTCCTCCAAAGGCTATAGAAGGTCATTTCTCAGACAGTGGTTCAGAAACTGGCGGCCAGTTGAGGCCTCTGTGGACTCAGGGCTCAAGCAGTGGAGCAACACGTGTGCGCTTGGGTGCCAGGGTCATGCCCTTTCAGACTGGCATCTAAAATGAAAATCGGGACTTGGGAAAGAAAGCCGCTTTCCTTTGTTGGACCCTGCACGGGATCTCCTGGTTCTTCACAGCGTTAGTGCCCACCAATCAGGCGTGAGCTCCTGGAGACCTCATTTTTGCCTTCATCTCCATTGCCTGGCTCAGGGCCAAGCAGACCGCAGGTGTTTAATAAATGCTTGTCTCTTGATGGCTAGAACTCTCTCCAAAGCACCCCACCGCTTGCCAATGAAAGCTTCTTGAGGTCAGGGTAGATTCACTTTTTGTCTTAGAATTCTAGAGCTCAGCCCAGTTCCTAGCATGCAGTGGGCACTTAATAAATGCTTGTTGATAAATAGAACTCTTTTCCAACCACATTTGCCCAAGCTCAACATGGATACATCCTTTCAAAAGTGATTCTAGAGGGAGTCCCTCCCTCCCTTCTCCTTCCCCATCACTAGTGGGTTAACCTGCTACAGAGAGACAGAAATTGAGGGACAGAGAGAGAGAGAGAGACAGACAGAGACAGAGACAGAGAGAGAGAGAGAAACAGAGACAAAGAGAGAGACAGAGAGGGACAGAGACAGAGAGAGAGACAGAGACAGAGAGAGAAAGAGACAGAGATGAGACAGAGATAGAGAGACAGGGAGAGGGAGAGACAGAGACAGAGAGAGAGAGGGAGAAACAGAGAGAGCAGAGAGAGAGAGAGATGGAGAGTATTTTTCTATCTGTAGTGAATTTGTGGGAGCTCCTAGAATAGAAGTCAGTGTTTTACTCCCCCTTTCCTCCAGACCCACTACGCTTTTCTTCCTCTGTTATTAGCAGTGACATTTCCTCCCCCCAATGATGAAAATAGGAAAGGTGACAGGAGTTTTCTCCCCCAATCAAGCCTAGTGTTCTGGAAGATGGACCGAGGAGGAGAGCTGCTTGATTGGCAGGCTTGAGGCAGGGAGAGCAGGCAGGGTGTGTGTGTGTGTGTGAGTGTGAGTGTGAGTGTGTGAGTGTGTGTGTGTGTGTGTGAGTGTGTGTGTGTGAGTGTTTGTGTGTGTGTGTGTTTGTGTGTGAGTATGAGTGTGTGTGTGAGTGTGAGTGTGTGTGTGTTTGTGTGTGTGTGAGTGTGTGTGAGTATGAGTGTGTGTGTGTGTTTGTGTGTGTGAGTGTGAGTGTGTGTGTGTTTGTGTGTAAGTGTGTGTGAGAATTAAGGAGAGAGATGCTAAGGAAGGAAGGAAGGAAGAGGGCTTTACTCAGATCACTGACATTTATTCTAAATTAGGAAAACCCAGACTTGTGAGAGGGGAGGAGTGAGAGGAGAGAAGGAGTTTGGGTAGCAGAGGGCCTCTCTCAGGCAAAACTGACTTCTAGTGATTATTTCTTCTTGATGACCTCTAATAGTCTGGGGGGAGGCAGTCATTACCTCGGACCCCCAGCCTTTGAACGTCCCCACTTTTCTTGACTTTAGACTCCTGAAGCATCAGTTGAAATCACTGGGTGACCGCCAGGGCCGGGCAGGGAGGAAGTCCTGGGGCTGCCAAGGGCCGTTCTCGTGGACGTGGAGGTGTCCGTCCCCTTCCTTTTGTCCATCCCAGGCCCTGAAAAAAGACCCTCCCCCATTCAGTTGGGTAACGGTGTGGTCTCCCCGTCACTTAAATGGCTGCTTCCCCCTGTAATAAATGCGCTTTCGTGTGTTATTTACGTAGAGCCTCGTCCCAGCTACAGCACAAGTTGTGGAAGTGGGCAAGCGTCGGCTGGTTTTAGGATGATCCTTTCTGTATCTCCTGGCTGCCGAGAGGGAAAATGCTGTCGGACTATATTAAGGGAAATTCAAAGTACGGGAGAGGATGGGATTGAGGCGGAAGGGGGCTACGTGAAATCACCCCCCTTCTTGGCCCCGACCAGCGTCGGTTCTGAATGTCAGGATCCCGGGCAAGGGATTCTAGCTTGCTATCTTGTGACACTTAATAAACAGCCTTTGAGGTAAAGCCAGAGTGGAGGAGATAGATAAAAGGGAGGATCTAGAGAGCCGTAATAAAGGCAAAGACTTGGGGGGTTATCCTGAGAGATCCCAGGAGGGGGAGGGAAGGATGCTCCTCTGAACTGAGGAGGTTGTAGGCCGGCCATTTCCAGAGGGCTAACCCTCCTGTCATGGCTCCCTCTGCAATCTGGTGATGCTTCTCAGAGGGTTCCTCCTAACCATGTAGGATTAAATCCGTAGAATTATAAAAGGAAACAGCCATGTGAAATAGAACTCAAAAGCAGAACAAGTTCATCGACCCCTGGCTAAGAAGCTCTGGGTACGAACTGCAGCCGGGAGCTAGGAGGATTTGGGCTCTTTGATCTGGCTCTGGAAGGTCCCCAAAGATGACAGTGGGGGACGGGTTAGAGAGGGAGACCGTGAACTGTGTACTGAAGCCATTGGAAAAATTGGGGGACGACACAGCCAGGATGGGGGAAGGTAATGTCCGCATTGAGACGTGGGGACAGAGGGCGAGACAGAGGGAATCCGGAGGGACAGGCAGGGACACCTGTCCTGGCCGTGGGACACAGGGTGGGATGTCCCAGAACCGGCAGCGACCCACAGAGGCCGTTTGTGTTCCGTCGTCTCCTTTTATGGAGGAGTACTTTTCGTGCCTCGTCAGTGATTACATGGCCAGTGAGGGATGGCGCCAAGGTTCGAACCCAGGACCTTTCACTCTGAGTCCGGAGCTCTTTCCATTTGACCTCAGCACTTCTCATTGCTTCCCCTTGCCCACGGAGAGAGCTGGGTCTCAGCAGAATTCTCCCGGCTCCTGTTGGGGGGATGCATTAACTTCTCTGTGTTACAGGGACAGATTGTAGGCTTCCTGCAGGCAGGGCGGCCCTTTTGTCACAGGAAGGACATTTTCTCCGCCTCCCAGTGAACGGCGCACTTGGCTGTCTTGACTTTGGAGAGACTTCTCTTTGAGGATGGCCGATAATTTGGGAAGAGGAGGCAGTACATGCTCCGAACATGCTTTGGGCTTACTGCTTGTGGTGGCTTATTTATTTTTGACTTAAGTTCCCAAAGCGGAGCTCCGAGAAGCTTGCCTGGGCGCTGGGCGCCCGCTGCCCGGCTGCCCTGTCTCCTTTTTTTCTCCTTTTTGTGGCCAGGTGCAGGAGGCTGGAAAGAGGGGAGGGTCTTCTCTGAGATCTCCAGCAAGAGTGCATCAGCACAACTAGCTGCGGACTTGCTCTGGCTCTGGAGTCGGGCTGGGAGCGGGCGGTGCCGAGTCCTGCTGTGCCAGGGGCTCAGACTGGCCACCAAGACCACGTCCAGTGCTGTGGGGCCCGGAAGAAGCGGGCTTGATGCGAGCAGAATGGGTGGGATGGGCAGCAAGGACTAGTAGAAGAGATGCTGGCTCTGGAGTCGGAGGACCCGCCTTTGCAATTCTCTGGCCTCAGTTTCCTCATCTGACAAATGGGAGGGTTGGCCAGGATTGTCTCTGATGACCCTTCCTGCAGCTTGGTGGCACGCTGGACTAGGAGCGTTGTTCACTCGCTGGCCCCTTGAGGCTGAGGGCCGGGATGCCCATGACTGATAAAAGGTGTTCGGTGCCCGGCTCGGAGCCCGACTTCTGTCTGGTTCCTCTCCCGTCCCCATCGCCAGGTGACGGGCCCCGGGGCACTTGTTAGGGCAGGAGGCAGGAGGTGTTTGGCGGTGGGATGGAGGGTCAGAGAGTAAAGAGCCGAAGCCACCGGGAGCCCGGCTTGCTGCTGCTCTAGCAGGAAGGACACAGAATATCCTCATCAATCTTGTCTGCTCTTTATTACCCGATTCCCGAGGCTGGAGGTTAGTTGACTTGGCCACCTCCTTCCACCCCGCGCGGGAACACAGCGTGATTACCTTATTGACAGACCTTGATTGGGATCGAAAATGGCGTTATTCCACTCGAGCACCCACAATGCTTCACGTCGGGGAGTTCTGTGCCACTGGGGGGCACGTTTTAGTGCATTGTCCGGAGGGCAGCTGGAGAAGAGCGGCCGGGCCTTGAGGTAGCCCAGGGAAGGAGGGAAGGGGCAGGTCTGGCCCGGGGAGAGACAAGGCTGCTGGGGGAGGCAGGAGCCAGGAGAGCTGTCTGCAGAGATGTGAAGGGCAGCCACGCGGAAGACGTGGCCCCAGGGGCCGAAGCAAGCATTGGGCTGGAAGCTCCAGAGTGGCAGATTTAGGTTTGGTGCAAGGAAAAGTGTCTCCACAATTAGAAGAATCCAAAGTGGAATGGCCCCCCCTTCCCTCAACTCAAGCAGAAGCTGGGGAAGAACAAGGATGGGGGACTTGCTCATGGAGGGACTGGAGGGATCTGACTTTGGTAGGGAGGAAGGTGGAAGGGAGAGAAGGAGGGGCAAAGAAGGAAGGGAAAGAGAAGGGGGGAGAGAGGAAAGGGGAAGGAAGGAAGGGAGAAAAGGAGGGGCAAAGAAGGAAGGGAAAGAGAAGGGGGAGAGAGGAAAGGGGAAGGAAGGAAGGGAGAAAAGGAGGGGGAAAGAAGGAAGGGGAAAAAGTAGGGAGGAAGGAAGGGAGGAAGGGAGGAGAGAGGAAAGGGGAAGAAAGGAAGGGGAGAGAGAGGTAGATGCCATTATTATCCCTGTCTTATAGCTGAGGAAACCGAGGCAGGTGAAAGTTAGATGTTCCATAGCTAGTAAGTGACTGAGTCAGACTTGATTTTGGGTCTTCCTGACCCAAGGCCTGACTCGAGACCTGGCACCCTGGGCACTGGACTTGGATCCTCCTGCCCCAGGTCAGGGCCTGGCCCTCTGGGCCTGATCTGTCCCAGTTCCTTCGATCATGTGTTGAAAGCTTTCCAACTCAAAAGTTAAGCTAGAACTTGAAAGATATCACTGAGTTAGTTGGCGCTGAATATTAATGGGTTTAGCTTTTAGCCAGGCTTAACTCCCAGAGACTCTTGCTGTCCCCAAGCGGGGTGAGGAGATCCCACCGACTTTCCTTGCTGCTCCCATCAGCTTTGGCCCTTGGAGCTCAGCTCTGGCAGCCTGGGCTCTGATGGGTAGAATTGTGCCATGGCTAAGCTGTGTGTGCCCTCGGCTACGTGGCACCCCTACCTCTGCCCTTCCTCTGCTGCATGGATTGACATCTCCTATGAAAATGGAGGCTTCTGAAGGGCAAGGACTGCCCACCTTGCTTACATTTCAGCCCGTGCCTGGCACAGACTGGCACTTAGAAACATGCTTTTGTTTGAGGACTCAAGGGCTCAGAGATCACTGGACAATTATTAAGTACTTACTGCATGCCATATGCCATGGTAGGTGCTGGAAATGCCATGGAGGCAATCTCTCTGCAATACCCCCCTGTACGTGGTCCACTTGAAGATCCCTGGGGGTGGGGAGCTCGTTACCTCCCTGGCTATCAAAAGGTCCCAAGAGCTTCCAGGGCTCCAGAGCAAGAAATGGCCTCAGAGATCTCATTTTGCAGATTCAGGGAAACTGAGGCTCATGGAGGGGGAGTGAACGCTCTCACGAGCTCACAGGTAGCAATCTAGACTTAGGATGTTTTTATTTACACTGGCTCCAAATCTGCTTCTCTCTATCACAGTTATGGGTGGGAGGAAGAGGAAGGGCCTACTATGTGCTAGGCCCTTAGTAGGTGTTTAATAAATGCTTATTGACTGATCTGATAATTAGACCAAAAGACAGAACGGGGCATGGTTTCTGTATGTACACACAATACGCTTCTAGACAAAATCCTAGACTGGGACGAAGAAGCCAATTGATGAAATTAAATTCTCATTTTATTTATTTATGAAATTAAATGATAACTCTTCCCCGCTGAACAGCAGGGATGCTTGCCTATGCTTGGATTCCTTGCCGTTATTACAAGAAGGGAACTTCAGGGAGGGGGGAGGGCCTTCTCTCTGCACAGAGACGGCTAGGGGAGCCCCAGGCCCTGGCCCTGAGTTCCAGTTCAGCCTCAGAGACTTAGTAGCTGTGAGACCTTGGGCAAGGCACAAGCACTGTTTGCTTCCCTTTCCCCATCTGGAAAAAGGGGCTAATCACAGCACCCCCCTCCCAGTGCTGTGATGGGGAGTGAATGAGGTGTCCAAAGGGCTTAATATAGTGCCTGGCACATAGTGGGGCTTCAGAACTGCTGCTTCCCTTGTCTGAGCCCCACAACTGGGCCTTCAGAGGGCCCTGATTTTGTCCCACAAAGGTGGTGAGGAGAGAAAGAGGGGGAAAGAAGGAAGGGAAAGAGTAGGGAGGAAGGAAGGGAGGGAGGGAGGAGAGAGGAAAGGGGAAGGAAGGAAGGGGAGAGAGAGGTAGATGCCATTATTATCCCTGTCTTACAGATGAGGAAACTGAGGCAGGTGAAAGTTGGATGTTCCATAGCTAGTAAGTGACTGAGTCAGACTTGAATTTGGGTCCTCCTGACCCAAGGCCTGACTCGAGACCTGGCACCCTGGGCCATGTGTGTGAGTATACACTATACTTACATGTGTATGTATGAGTGTGTATACACTATACACACAGACACATCCACGCATATGTGCGCTTGTGTGCCTTATATGTGCTAATGTGCCCAGGTGAACTTCTGAACGTCCCACAGCCCATAAGAGCAGCTCACCCGAGTGCTATTTTCTGAGCCGTTATCTCGAGCCGGCTGGGAGCCGTGGAGCAGAGAATGCTGGATCTGGAGGCCAGACTCAGGGGGGTCTGAGTTTGGATCCTGCTGCGGCCAGATTCATCTGTAAAAGGGGTGATGAGAGCGTGTTCCTCCCAGGCTTGTTATCGTGTCCAGTGAGATGATGTCTTTAAAGTACTTAGAAAACCTTAACCACGCTCTACGAAAATAGCGATTCTTATCATTATCATTATTATAGCCGCTCACAGAGGGACTGATAATAGCCCCTTTTACAGATGAGGAAACTGAGCCTCAGAGAGGTTGGGACCTTGTCCATAGTTCTGCATCTCTATATATCTATATCTCTCGCCCTCTCTCTCCCTCCCTTGCTCGCTCCCTTCCTTCCTTTTTGTCTCTGTTTCTGTTTCTCTCCCTCCCTCTCTGTCTTTCTCGTCTCTATCTCTTGTGATTCTGCCTCTGTTTCTATGTCTGCGTGTCTGGCTGACTGTCTCTCTCCTCTCTGCTCCTCCTCCTCCTCCTCTTTTTCCTCCTCCTCTTCCTCCTCCTCCTCTTTCTTCTCCTTCTTTTCCTTCTCCTTCCCTCCCTCCTCTCTCTCTCTTCCCCCATCTTTCTATGTGATTCTCTGTCTCATTTTCTGTCTCTTTTCTCTTAGAAGAGCCTTGGTTCTTCTAATGCCAAGCTAAGACTTATTTCCCCCGGGCCCCCAAAGGCACACAGCCAGTGAGCCGCAGGGCCTGTATTAGGACTCAGACAATTCTGTTTAGCTGCACGAGCCGTTTGTAAAGCGCCTCCTGCCTCTGCCGGGTGTTGTGGGAGGAGTCGGGACTAAAAGGACCCAAACCCAGGCAGCCCTTGCCCTCTAGGAGCTTATGCCCCAGAGGGACCTGGTGAAACGCTGGGCATTTTGGGTGCAGTTTGGGTTTGGGGGGAGCCAAGACCCCAGAGAAAGAGAAGGCAAGAGAGGGCCCTTGCTGCCCCAGGAAGATCCCATCATGGATACTGAGAGAATTTGCTGATGCGATCGGGGCTAGCTGGCTGTCAGTGAAGGGGCATGGAGAATGGAGGAGAAGGGGCAAACGTGCTCCAGTTGTTCAGAGAGCCTTCAGGCTCAGGCTGGTGGCCCTGACTTGGACTCCCAGAGCATTGTAACATGGACCAACAAGGGGTGGGGTGGGGGATGACTTGTGAAGATGAAGAAAGGGAAAAAAGCTGATCACGAATGGCCCCAGTGGCTTCCCCAACAGCTGGCTGGGCTAGGCTACCATGGTTTCCTTTTGATCGATGGCCTTTCCGGATGGATGCAGGAGTAAGACGGTGAGCAGGGTAGAGCTGGATTTCAGAAGTCCCTCGACAAGATGGAGGAGAGGCTGGCTGGACTGGGAACGATGAGCTGCAGGCCCTGGGAGCTGGCCTTTGTCCTGGACCGGGCGCCTCAGACGAAGGCCTCCTCCGTGTGTTTTCCACATTTTCAGATGAGACAAAGCTGGGGAGGAGGGCCCGGGAGGGGAGACTGACGGAAGCGACATCCCAGAGGACCTCAGCGGCCAGAAGGCCGGGCTGAATCTGTGAGATGGAATTGAATGGAGAGAAATGTCAAGTCCTCTACTTGGCTGGGGGAGGGCAGCTAGACCCCAGGTCCTGGGAGAAGCAGCTGGGCCCAATGCTAATCCTGCAATCCCTGGGTGACACGATGAGCCGAACACACTAATTCGATCGAAGTGGTTGGGCCCGGGGAGGGCCGAGTCCTGTGGCTCTCTACCCCATCGGACCCCAGCCAGAGGAGTGGGGGCATTTCTGGGCATGCAGAGGTTCAGAAACGACCGGAAATCTCCATAAGCTGAGCTTGGTGAAGGGTCCTGACATCATTCTGTGCGAGGATGGGGGAGGAAATTGAGGATGCTCAGCTGGAAAAGAGATGCCTTGGGAGGGAGCTGTCCTCAGTGCTGGAAAGGCTGTAGAGGAGGATGGGGGGTCTGGCTCTGGGGACAGAGCGGGGAGCCGTGGGGAGGGGGGAAGGTGCAGGAGGGACCAGGGAGGGGTGTTGAGGTAGGAAATCCTCGTACAGCTCTTTAGCCCCTCACCCAGGTGCTAGCGCCCCTCCCTATTACCTTGCATTTACTTTTTAAGAATCCAACTTTATTTTCCATTCCCAATTCCCTGCCCCACCCAGTGAGAAAGCAAGAAAAAGAAAATCCCTATATTAGTCCAAAAAAGATTTCGTTTGCATCAGATGCATGTGCAAAGGCCTTCTCTTTCTGCTTGTTCCCACCAGTTAGAAAGTTCCTTGTTCACTTTTGTCTTCACGTTCCCAGTGCCTAGAACACACACACACACACACACACACACACACACACACACACACCCCAGGTCTGGTACCTGGCACCCAGAAGATGCTTAATACCCGTTGACTTGACCAGTTAGGGCCTAGCCTGGAACATCTATCTCCTGCTGCCTGTCCCGGAGTGGAAAGGCCTCCTGCCCCCACATGGGGTGGGTTCCCTTTTTGTGGACAACAGGTCTCACTTCGGGATTCACGGGGTTTGAAGACTAGATTTCCAGGGGAGTCTGATTTCAGATGAGAAAAAAGAAATGACATTTACATTTTTACTAACCCTTGGTTTCCTTTATTGTCCTCTGGATTTTATTTTGTACATTTAAGAATGTGATTCTGGGAGGGAAAGCCCAGATGCCCAAGGGGTGAAGGGTGAAGAGCCCCCAGGCTAGAGGTTTTCAAGGAAAGGGTGCATGAGGTCTCACTTGTTGGAAAATCCTCGAAGGGATTCTGTCTGGGAAGGGGATGCGTTTGGAGAGGCATTCAGGGGATCAGCCCCCCCGGAGAATACTCTGCACTATTGGGGATCCAGCGAGCACCGAGCTCTGGCTGAAAGGAGTTGGAGAACCCGACCTCTGCCTTTTACAGGTTGGGAAACTGAAGCCAAGGAGAAGTGGCGGAGGGGATCCCAGTCCAGATTGTGGGACTTCACGTCCAGCAGTCTTTCCGTGCCATCTGATCCCCACATCCCCCAGCCTGACCTGCCGATAGTCCTCTCTCTGGGCTCCTGGTGACTGCAGACTCGTAGAATTAGCTGGGGGAAAGTTAGGACCTTTCCATTTTACAGATGACTAAGTTAAGGCTCAGAGAAAGCTCTCCCGCTGGTTTGTGGCAGAGGCCACTGAAAATGGGGCTCCTTACTTCTCTCTGCTGTGTTCTTTGGGATGTGGAAACCTGAATGCTTCTCCTACCCCAGACAGGGGGGGACAGGCTTCATTTGGGAGGCAGAAGCCTCGCTCTCACTTGCAGAGTCTTAGCTGGCAGCAGGAGCTCCTTGGACCGGGTCCGGGTTTGCGTGCCTGGGGAGCAGCAGGGCTTTCCCCTCCGTGCCCTGGGGAGGCAGCCCGATCAGGCTTGCCGAAATCCAGCTGGGAGAGCGTGTGTGCTCCTTCCCACTGGAGCTGAAAGTCTGGCCTTGCTCTTTGGTGCTGGGGAGCTCAGGGGACCGTGGGTCTGGCCGTGAGTGCGAAATACAGACCCCGATGGAAGGTGAGGGTAGGAGTGGCCAGACCCTCAATAACCCAAGGAAAGAGCCCGAGAAGAGGGTCCTGATCTGGACTCTGGCCACAGATTGCAGATGTGTACCAGCTGTATGACCTTAGAGAAGTCACTTCCTTCTGACTCAGTTCTTTACCTGTAAAGTGGGGATAAGGAGAGTTCCCATCTCCCAGGATTGTCACGAGGAGGAGGAGGAGAGGAGATTTGTAAAACATGGTCCCAAGAGAGCCTGGTGGTGCAGTGGTTTTTCCATCGAGGCAGCGTCCTTCAGAGTTTTCATCGAAGCAGGATATTTACAGTCCCCCGTTTGAGGATTGACCTCCAGCTCTCCAGTGTTTTTATTTGTTCTCGGCAATTTTTCCCGAACTTAGCAGCAGGAATGTGAGAATGGAGTTCAGAAACTTCTGGGGGGCTTCTTGATTAGGCGTCAGACCATGCACGCCATAAAAATTAGCCCGCTTTGTATGGCTGCCCTTCGCCTTTTGTCACATCCATTTCTGAATATTTTGAAACAGGAAAAAAATCAGCTTAAGCCCAGCCAAGCCCTGTCAGTCACGTCTGACCGTATTCCCAGTGTTCCCCATCCGTGTGCGCCCACCTCCACCATGAAGGGAAGGAGGGGATTTTTCTCCATTCCTCTCCAGAGGTGAGCTTGCCCACCATCATTATGCAGCTTCGGCAGTCAGCAGGAAGAAGCAGATATGTGTGCTGAGCTGGGCAGGGCACCCCCAGTGCCATCTCAGAGCCTGTGACTGGGCAATTGAGAGGCTTAGAATATGGTGCCAATGAAATTAAGGACACAGGATTTTATGCCCATTTGGAGCCATTTATTTTTATTTATTTTTTTATTTTTATTTTTAATTTATTTTTTGTTTTTTTGAGCCATTTGTTTTTTCATTTTATTTTTAAAAATAAGATTTGATTGGGGCAGCTAGGTGGTGCAGTGGATAGAGCACCAGCCCTGAAGTCAGGACGACCTGAGTTCAAATCTGGTCTCAGACACTTCCTAGCTGTGTGACCCTGGGCAAGTCACTTAACCCCAATTGCCTCAGCAAAAAGCAAAAAGCAAAAAAAAAAAAAATAAGATTTGATTGCTCTTTTTTGTTTCTTATGTTACCATAGTTATCTCCAGTATTCCTTCTGTCCCATATAATAAATTATATTTTTTAAAGAGGAAAAAAACAGTTGTACTGATGCCCAAAGACATGTGCCATGGGTGCTCCCTGTGGACCTCGCACCTTCAGGAAGAAACGGGTTGGAGGCATAAAAGATTTATTTGATTCCTTTTTTATGGCAGGGATTTGGCCCTAGCCCTGGGCACAGGCACTCACCATTGGTCGGGAAAGGATCGCAAGGAACTAGAAAGTGGCTATAGCCATCCTTACTCCTAGAGGCAAGGGTAGGGATTGGAGTAGGGGCAGGAAAACCCCCTCTGTGGTATTTAATTAAGAGCTGGCAGGTTTTAGTGGGTGGAGGATTGGATTTTAATTCAGAAGGTCCTTAGGATCTCTGACTTGAGATATTTAGCTGCTGAGTCCCTTAATCTCTCTCAGCATCAATTTCCCAATCTGGAAAATGGGGTTAACAATATCTGTAGAACCTACTCATGGATTTTGTGGGAATCAAACGTGATAATGTGCTTTGTGAAAGCTAAAGCACTAATGACATAAGGGTTGTTAATTTTACTACCCTTCCTCATCCGGGGATGGTAACGGCATTGAATTATGAAATGGTAGAGCCGATCCATTCCCGAGGCCCAGGGTGGATGAATGACCCCAGTGTGGTGACAGAGCTCGGTCACTGTTTAGGTCTCCCGGCTCTCAGGCTCTGGGCTTTCCATTAAGCCCCAGCACCATCTTGGTACCATCCTGAGCAGCAGGGACAAAAGGACCTTTTCTTACAATGGCCATAAGTTGTATTTAGTTACTATGGGTGGTTCAGTTATTTTTTAAATTAAATTTTTTTTAAAAAAATTAATAAGTTTTTATTTTTTTCCATCCTACTTCTGATTCCCCCATTGGGAAAAAAAAGAAAAAGAAAATCCCTGTAACAAATATTCTTAGTCGAACAAAATTCATCCTTGTATCGGCCGTGTCCAAAAATGGATGTGTTTAATATTGTAACGTGGAAATTATGGCATTGTGGAAAATCCCCCCAGAGGCCACTGTGGGACAAAGCATTAAAACTAGCCAAGGCCAGAGAGGCCAGTGCGGGCCTGAATTAGGGAAAGGTTGGGATATTAGTGAACTTAAGCCAGAAATTAGTGAGAAGTCCAGCAGGGGTGCAGGGCTTTGAAATGGGAAGCGTCGTGCCCTATCCTGTAGAGGGAAAGAGCTAAGGGAGAGAGGGGGCCCAGCACAAAGGCTTCTGGGGGAGCTGAGGGCCAGGCGCCCGCCCTGCAGGAGGGACGAGGAAGCGGTGCTGCTCCAGAGACTTTGGATGTGGACATGGTGCCCGTCTGGAGCCTATCCCCCAGAATTCCATGTTTGCTTGGGGATTTTGTGTAGACTTGTGGGTGTGTACAGATCCCCCCGACTCGCTGTGAGCCCCTTAAGAGCAGGGGCTGTTTGGTTTTTGGCTGCTGTGGGCCTGGCCTCCAGGATAGATCTCGGACCGGGGACTTCACTGGTTTAGAGAATTCTTGGCTTGGGAAATGGCTGGCTGCACTTCATGGTTCTCGGGGGCTTTGCAGAGCTTTGAGAGTCAAGGAGGCGTCTGGGAGTCTCACAGACCTGAGGGAGGAGCAGGGGAATTTGCCCAGGTCTTCCTGGCCGGGGGCCGCCTTTCTATCCATCCCACCTCCTCCACTGCCTTTAGCATTGAGCGCAAGAAATGGTTATTGCTCCATTGCCTGAATTTTGTTCCGGCGTCATTTCCCCTGGGCTGCCATGGAGAATGGCCTTGCTTGGCTTGATGTAAAAGAAGGATCGTCTTGTCTGGTCCACGAAGCCAGAGGAGAGGAGATCCCGGCCAGCCGTAGCAGCCCAGGGCTTCTCTCCGGGGTTACCGTTATTCCAAAGGACAAGTCGGCAGGAGCCTTCCTGGTTTTAGGGGGCAGTGCGGGCCGCCCTGATGCAGAGTCGGATGAACTCTATTCTGGGCACGGCTTCTCTCCCTGCCCACCTCTCTCTGAACATGAGTTTCTTGAGCTGTAAAATGTGGGGAAGTTGAGTATTGTTGAGTTAGTCAATGGAGTCAGATACAGACTGGGATTATAAGTAGGTTGAAAAGTGAGTAGGAGCCAGTGAGTGTAGACAGTGAGTGTAGACAGTGAGAGTTGACCAAAAGGGGGTATCGTGAGGGGATGACAAAGGGAAAATGTTTGCAGGAAAGGGGGACACTTGGACAGTTTAGGTAACAAGTGGCCTTCAAAGCCCCACAAAACGCCCTTTGTTCCTTGGGGGTAGAGGTGATGGGCAGGAGAGCAGACTCCTTCTAAGGTGAGTTTCACGACTTAGAAGCCAGCTGGGAGGATGCTGGTGGTAGATTGGGCTGTGGGAGTGACGGCTATCGGTTGGTGAGGGCTTGGCTCAATCGCCTGGAAAACCAGCCCAGGCCTTCATGGTCGTGGAGCCCTGGGTGAAGAGGCATCTTGGGCAGGACCAGGCCGATAGAAGGCCAGGGCACATTTCCAGACAGTGTCAGATGTAAAACACAAAGTCCAAGCGATCTCTTGCCTCACTTTGTGTGAGTATCCTGGCTGTGGGACTTTGGGCAAGTCACCTAATCTCTCAATGCCCCAGGCAACTTGTCCATCCCAAGCTACAGACCCCTTGTGAGAATATGGCTTTTAAGTATAGAAAATAAGATTGGGGGGTTGCTGAATTACAGAAGTTGCCCCTCTGTGCTTGTAGAGGGAGTGTCTCAGACCAGTGAAATCATAGATGAGAACAATAAAGATTTCCATATTCTCAGCTTTGCTGATGAATGGATTCCATGTAAGAGAAGATAGGGAATACCCTTTGACCCACCAGTGTTTCTATTGGGCCTCTATCCCAAAGAGATCTATCTTAGGGAAGGGAAAGGGCCCCACATGTGCAAGAATGTTTGTGGCAGCCCTTTTTGTAGTGGCAAGGAACTGGAAACTGAAGGGATGCCCATCAATTGGAGAGTGGCTGAATAAATGATGGTATATGAATGTTATGGAATATTATTGTTCTGTGAGAAATGACCAGCAGGACGATTTCAGAGAGGCCTGGAGAGACTTGCATGAACTGATGCTGAGTGAAATGAGCAGAACCAGGAGATCATTATACACGGCAACAACAGTACTATATGATGATCAATTCAGATGGACATGGCTCTCTGCAACAATGAAAGGTTTCAAACCACTTCCAACTGTTCAGTGAAGAGAGCCATATACACCCAGAGAGAGGGATGTGAAATGGGGACCACAACATAACATTTCCATGCTTTCTATTGAGGTTTGCTTGCATTGTGTTTCCTTTCTCTGATTATTCTTTCTTGTAGATACAATTTCTCCTGCACAAAAAAAAGTGTGGAAATAAGTATACATATATTCGATTTATCAAGTATTTTAACATAATTAACATGTAGTGGATATCCTGCCATCTAGGGGAGGGGTGGGGAGTTGGGGGGAAAAATTGGTAACAGAAAGCTTTGTAAGGATTAATGTTGTAGAATTACCCATACATATGTTTTGCAAATAAAAAGCTTAAATAAAAAAACAAAAGAGAGTATAGGGAGCATGACTGGGGGGCAAATGGCCCAGGTAATTGCTCCAGTTTTCTTTACTTCCCTCCGGTAGAAATGCAGCTTATTTGTGCTCAAGGCTCGGGTGTGTTTGGGGGGACGGACAAGCATTAAGTGCCTATTGTGTACTGTGCCAAGCCCTGGAGATCTGAGACAAAAGACAGCCCTTGACCTCAGAGACCTCCCAATATGGAGTATATATGTTTGTATAGATTGACACACATGGACTCTACAAATGGGTCTGCTGCGTGCAAGGCCCTGGAGGTGCCGAGGTAGAAATGGAAAGCAGCCTCCGTCTTCCAAGGACAACCCACACGTGTGTGTGCATTTATACATCCGTGTCTGTATGTTTATACACACCCATCTCTTCAGGTGCACTTACACAAATGTGGACGAATTTGGTCACCCAGGTAAGTGACCGTTCTTTTTGACTTTCTCTTCCACGGCTGCCATTTTGAAAGTGCTCATGGCTTCCTGTATCGGTGGAAGGAGCAAAGGGAAGCGGGCTCAGATTCCTCCCCAGAGCTGATTGCTTCATTCTCGGTGGGTTAAGCTGAGTGGCCCCGAAGGCAAAGAGCTTATCCCATTGGTGTCTTCCGCTGGCGCCTTGTGTCCGCTCGGTGACACCCAGGGCTCCCACTGACTTCTGGGATAGACCGGTCTGGGGAGAAGAGGTCAAGTTTGCATTTTCCCCTCTCAAAACAATGGACAAAGTAGATGTTTTCCGTGTTGGGCAGGAAGCTAATTCTCTTGCTCAGATAGCCTGACTGTGAGAGGATCCTGGTGGAGCTGTCCCTCTACACAAGAGAGCTCCCCAGCCCTTGAGCCCTTCTGCGGGAGGACGGACGCCCGGCTGATTAAAGGGTGTCCCGGCTTCTCCTTGGGAATGGGCTCAGTAGCTGGGAGGTCCCCTCTCCGATTCCGCGGCCCGGCCCTGAGTCCCGCCATCCCTTTGCCCAGCCTGTTGCTGAGCTCTTTCCTTCATCCCCAGAGGATTCCACATTGGCGATTATTTTGCAATGGCTCCTGCTGGAATTGCAGTCACTGTGAGCGGGTTGGATTTCATGGAAGCCGTCCTCAAGGTTTCTACGTAGTCCTTTTCTCATTAGGGCCTGGAAGCTTTGGCTGCCGTGGGCAAAGCAAAATGTAGCAACTGAGAGGATCCTGGCGCCTTGGACAGAAAGCGCTCTCCCTTGGTATCAGCTGGGTTTGAATCCTCCCTCTGAGCCCGGGCAGGTCACTGAGACTTGGTGACCTCAGCTGTGAAACAGGTAGAACCCACCTCCAAGGGCAGGTGTGACAGTCAGGTAAGGTCACCTGCCTGATACGCTTTGCAAAATTGGGGGCACGCTGCCGATGCCCTTATTTCTAGCAGACACGCTGGGGGGCAGTGCCAGGCAGCCCTCGCAGTGGCCGAGGGACGGGCCGGCGGTTTGCTGTTGCTGCTGGACTGGCCGCTCCCAGGCAGGAAAGCCGAGGCTCCGGTCTCCCTCTCCACGCCAGCGCCAGCTTCTTTTTCTCCTCTGCGTCCGAGTCTTCTCTTTGCTGTTGTCCCTTCCTTCAGTAATTTTGACTTTGGGAATAACTGCAGCTGCTCAGGCCCCGTTTTTGTGTAACAACGGCCCCTAGATCTGAGGAAGCCAGAGACCAAGCCATCTTGGGATTTATTTTCGCCTGCTCTTACACAATTTCCTTGGGTGCCTCTAGTCTTTCTTTCCCACAGGCTTTATTGGAGAAGCTTCTTTTATGCCCTCAATCAAACCATTACTAATTTGGACCAATGGGCCCGGTTGGAATTAATGAAAAAAAAAGTGTGAAAAGAAGTGCTTTAGTGCTTTCAGAGCAGTATGGCCTAGTGGCTACAGAGCGGAACTTGGGGCCAGAAAGGTCTGGGAAGCAGCTCTCCTTCGGACATCCACTTACACACTAAACCTCAATTTCCTTCTCTGTGAAATGGGGATGCCAATCTATGGGTCCTGCCTTATAGAGTTGTCGTCATGGTCAAATTACATACCGTGTGTAAGGGGCCTTGGTTGGTTTTGCTTAAATGTTTTCCCGTGACGGTCACTGAAAGGGGTGTTTTCTGGGGCAGGAAAGTGATGGGGAAAACCAAGGTTAAAGTAGAACTTAAAAAAATAAAGCCAGGTGACGCAGACTGCTAGTCTGGAAGCAAGAAGGCTCATCTTCCTGAGTTCAAATCCTGCCTCAGATATTTACTGACTGTGTGACCGTGGGTGAGTCACTCCACTCTGTTTGCCTCAGTTTCTTTATCTGGAAAGTGACCTGGAGAAGGAAATGATCAACCACTCTAGTATCTTGGCCAAGATGACCCCGAATGGGTCATGGAGAACTGGACAGGACTGAAATCTTTACCTGTGGACCATGAACTTGTTTAAATGTTTTAGTTACCATATCTCAATGTAATTAGTTTCATTAGTATCCCTTTCAAATATTCTTCTGAGAAGAACTCTGTAGGCCTTCAGCAGACTGTCAAGGGATCTGTGACACAAAAGTCACAATTACCTGAAGGAATACTTCCAGAATGTAATATTCCAAAATCTGGGAACGTAATATTCCAGAATCTGGGAACGTAATATTCCAGAATGTAATATTCCAGAATCTGGGAACATACTTCCAGAATGTAATATTCCAGAATCTGGGAACATAATACTTCC
>JAJPUD010005343.1:130401-141575 GCA_023553655.1 Myrmecobius fasciatus
ACATAATACTTCCAGAATGTAATATTCCAGAATCTGGGAACGTAATAAATGGAAGAAATGTTTTGTTTTTTTTTAATCCCTGCTTCAAATCCCTCTAGATGGCAATTATTATTATTAAAGGACTTAGAGTAATGACCCCTTAAGGGACGTGCTTTCATGAAGAGATAAGGCTTGCTGCCAATTAGGATACTGGGAGAAGGAAACACCCTAGAAAAATATTCATGGATTGGGTGTGTGGGGGAAGGGTGGCCCCCAATCTTGTGTACCCCAGTAACTGGCCGGGCTCCTAAAACGGTCATGGAGGAAAGACTCCCGCGCTCGTTGCCGCCCCGTGTGAAACAGGAAGCCTGAAGGAAATGGCTCTTACTTGGCGCCTTTCTCCCCCAGACTTTTTCCTCCAGATTCAGGATCGTCTCATTTCAGTGCATGTCGCTGAGCTCGGATTCTTCCAAACACGTGCTCCCGATCAGAAGCTCCGTTTCACCTGCGATCCCTTCGTGCTCAGGTGACACAATAAGAACCGGGCCTGTCCCCGGGCCCAGGATATCCCCATCACTGCGTGGTCCTGCCTTTCCCAGAGAGCCTCGTTGAACGACACAAGGCCCATAGCCTCAGTCCTCCTCTGTACAGGAAGTGCCAGCCCAGAAACCGGACTGGGGAAAAGGCTGTCCACCCTGGGAAAGTCTAGTAAGGAGGGAGGGAGAGCAGGTTGGTGGGAACAGCAGTTTCCATAGAGATGGAGCAATGGCCACAGGACCTAGGAAAAACCTGGTGAGGAAGAGGGAAGTCACCTGGACTGACGTGGGTGTGGGGGGGTCTTCAGCCGGCCCCCCAGCCTCCATCTCCAGGCAGACCTTCCTGCCTGCGCCCCAGAACCCCGCCAGGGATGGGGTCGGGGTGAGTGCCCAGCTGCAAGGCTCAGAGGCGCTGTCTTTTTTAACTTAAGGAAGTAGAGGACTAGCTCCTGCCAGTGGTTAGTCAGCATCTTGCCTCCGGGAGGATCAGGGTGTCTGTCCTCCAGCTGTTGTTGTGGGTAACCATGGCAGGTCACGGAGGCCGGCCCTGCTCCTGCTGGCGATCAGACACAGGCCGTGATACTGGAGGGAGATGGTCCTCTCTCAGCCTCGGCGCCCGGCACGGGGCTCTCCTGGCGTGGGGGACAGCTGCGGTCCCTCTGCCGCGGCCCCAGCTCAAGGGGAAGCGCCACCTCCCTTCTGAGGCGCCGGAGGACCCCGTGCCAGCCTCCGAGGAGCGAGCCGCTGAACGAAGCTGTGCTCTGGCCTTTTGTGGGTGATCATTGGGCAGCAGCCACAAAGCATCTTGGGAACAAGAGAGCATGATTTTGAGGCGGACAGACATCCTGGATCTCAAGTGGCGACGCTGCTCAGCTCATGTCCAGCAGAGCGGGCAAAGGCTGGGGATAAGTTGGGGGCTTCTTAAAGAAGTCCTGAGACCCCAGGACCGGGATGGCTGAAAGTGCTTCTGCGTGTGGGACGAGAAATAAAGCCGCCTCCTCACGGACTAGAGTAAGGGCCGAGGGAGTCCTGAGAACGGACATTGTGGTGCCGGGTCGGGAGCGGCGTTCTAGGGGAGCTGAGATGCTTTGGGCCTGGGGCAGCAGCTCCTCCTGGCCCAGGGCGTGCGAAACTCTAACAGTGTCCCCGAGCCAAGGGACCGGCCTCCTGCAGAGCCGGCTGTCTCCCCCCTAGGAGACTTCGCTGGAGAGCCTGAAAAAGGAAGTGATGGGAGGGAGGAGAGCAGGAGGGGGAGGGGGGAGCTCGGCTGCCCCTGCCTCTCCCGCCAATAGAGAATGATTTGGATGCAAGAAATGGTGGCGTGGGCCCGCGCTCAGGTCCAAGAGCGACAGTGACCTTCCGTCCCAACTCTGGCAAAGGCGGCTTGGGCGTTCTGGAAAGTGCGGGGGCTGAGTTATTCCCATTTCTCAGAGAGGGGCAGTGGCTCGCCAGCGTTGGGACCCGAGCCACTTCTGTGATAGCCAGACTTTGCACACAGAAGGCACACAATAGATGCTTAGTGGCCGAGGGTTGGATGATCCCCCCTCCCTTGCCCCTGCTGCCTCACACAAGCATCTTAAGTTCATTTTATGCCAGGCTTGTAATCCATTGGCGGGCAGGACAAGGGGACGAATCCCAGGCCCATGTTGGGAAGTGGAATGGGGAGACGGGGCCTTTATCAGCTGCAGCTGAGGGCTCATTTTTAATGAGTGACACGCAGGCCGGATCGGCCCATCTTCTTCCTGGCACTTGCAGCCAGTGTTTGGGGCAAGGCCCTGCACGGGGCGACCAGACTTGGCAGGCCCGGTGCCGGAGCTGGAGCCAGTGCCGGAGCCGGTGCCAGGCCGGCCCTTTGAGTCCTTTGCCTCCTGCCCGGCGTGCCGTAGCTCCAGCTTCCGTGTGTTTGGGACGCCGGTTGGTTCCGTTTCCCTTGGCAGTGCCCCGGATCTCTGGGCCTCCCCGGCGGGTCTCCCTTCAGTTCCATTTTCTCTCCTTTTCCTGCGTGGCTTCCCAGTTATGGTCACTTTGCTGTTGTCATCACCTTTGCCGGGCAGATAACAATGAGGGCCTTAACCCACCGATGCCACCTGAAGCTCCTGGCAAACTTGAGAAGCCCGGGATCTTCCTTTGAGATGGAGGCCGGGGGCCATGCATCTGGAGCCCGTGAATGTTCCGAGCTGAGTTTGAACTCGCGCTCTCCTAAGCTATCACCTGGGCTCTGGGTCCGGAGGAGATCCTGATCTGGGAGCCTTGTACAAAAGGGCTTAACCTTGCTGGGCCTCAGTTGCCGCATCTGTAAAATGGGGGTGGTTAGCCTAGATATCTTCGGAGGGTCCTTCCAGCTAAAATCCAGTTTTCTGTGATCCTGCATCTCGGATTCGAGTCCTGACTTCCCTTCTTGTTCCCCATGTGACCTCAGGAACAGAACTTCCCCTCCCAGGGTTTGTTGGGACCAAGACTGAAGAGGGACAACGGCTGCATTTCTGCCCCCTGGGAGCCCGACCAGGCCCTTTTTATTAGCCTCCCTGATCTCTCTGATCCTCACAGCATCCCGGCAGGGAGATTATCCCCTTATCTCCTTGCTATTATTATCTCCCTTCTCCAGACCCAGAAGCGCAGCTGGTCAGAGTTCATGTGGACCAGCCCCTGGTCGCCTAGTTAGTAAGAGTTTGCGTCTGGATTAGAGCTCAGGACTTCCTCACTCCAGCCTCCAGCCCCTGAGCCTTCCGGCTGCCTCTATGAATCATGGGTAGCCCCAAATGGCTCTTTAAGGTTTTCAAAGCTCTGGCTGTACACTTGTACCTGACCACGGCCCCATTTTACAGATGGAGAAATGGGCAAACGGGCGTTAAGTGACAGCCAGTGGGCGGTGGGGGTTGGGTTTGGCTGCCAGGCTCCCAGTCCCTGCAGCCAGCCAAGCTCCGGCAGACTGAGGGCTCAGACCCTCCCGACTCCAAGTCTGGGGTCCTTTGCTGGACATGTTTCCACAGCCCCGGGTGCCTTTGGTCTTCCCCATGAATTGCTCTTATCTGGCTTCAGAAGTGCCAGTCTGGGGCCCTGACGCCGTCTGTCCGAACCCCGAAAGGAGAACCCCCAGAACCCCTCTTGTCTCTTCGGGGGCTGGCTCCTTCCCCATGGGAGACCCCCCCCAAGGGGGAGGAAAGTTCCCTGAGGGGAGAGGAAGGCCCTCCTAGGGGAGAGGAAGCCCCCCGAGGGGAGAGGAAGCCCCCCTGAGGGGAGAGGAAGGTCCCCCAGGGGAGAGGAAGCCCCCCGAGGGGAGAGGAAGCCCCCCTGAGGGGAGAGGAAGCACCCCGAGGGGAGAGGAAGCCCCCCTGAGGGGAGAGGAAGCCCCCCTGAGGGGAGAGGAAGGTTCCCCAGGGGAGAGGAAGCCCCCCGAGGGGAGAGGAAGCCCCCCTGAGGGGAGAGGAAGGTCCCCCAGGGGAGAGGAAGCCCCCCGAGGGGAGAGGAAGCCCCCCTGAGGGGAGAGGAAGGTCCCCCAGGGGAGAGGAAGGCCTGCCTTTGGCAGTTGGGCCCCAGTCCTCGATTGTGGAGCCGGAGAGCCCGGGAACTGTGGTCTTGGAGCGTCTGGCCTCTTCTGGGCCCTGCTCTCGGAGCTCCGGGTCCCAGTGACGGGAGAGCAGTAACACAGCGAAGGCGCAGCCGCCAGACAATAGTAAAAGGAAGCCTTCGGGCGGAGGAGCTGGAGCTGCTGTGATGGCGGAGCGTCCAAGGAGAGGCGTCCGGGGCGCTGGCGAGAATGCAGCCTTGCGGTCCGGAGTCCTGCGTTCCAGTGTCGACTCAGCACCAGTTGTTCCGTTAACTTTGGCCGATGACTGACCCCTCCCCGTCGGAACTCTCTGGGGAATGGGGGGGGGGGTTGGGACTAACTGACCTTACACATCTCAGCTCCCTGAGCTCTACAGTGTTGGGAGCCCCTCTGCAGCCCTTTGGGATAAGGAGGGCACTTTACAGTGTCGGGAATCTCCCCCTTCACCTCAGAAATCACCGCCTGGCTCCCTGAGAGAAAGACTTGCTCAGCACCATCCAGCAGCACCTGGCAGAGGCAGGACTTGAATTCGGGTCTCGGTGGTTCTGGGGCTGCCTCTCTGCATCCTCCTTTCTTCTCTGGAATCCCGGATCTGGGCGGCTTCAGCCCTTGGCCTCAGTGCCAGGTGGGAGTGGACTCAGGGAGCCTGTTTCTGGCAGGCCTTTCTCCCTCCTCTCCCTTCCGGTGATGCGGCGTTCTCTCTCCCCCTTGCCGGCTTCAGCGCGCATTTGCTAATTTTATCTCTATGTTCAGGGGCTCAGAAGCGCGTTCCCAGTTTGTTTTTGCACCGCGTCCTTGGGCAGCTTCTGGCCCCTGGGGGCGGGGGGGGGTGAGGCAGTGCAGCTCAGTGGGAAGAGTCCCAGCTCTGAAGCCCTGGCTCTGGCCCTTCCTAGCGGGTGACCCTGGGCGGTCACTTCCTCTCAGGGCCTTAGTCTCCCTCCGCCGCAGGTCCCATCACCATCACCTATGGTAACGGTATCGATGGCCGGCCCTTACCGAGCGCCCTGAGCTCTGCAGCTCTTGGCTCTGCTTTTCTTCCCGCCTCCTCACAAAGCCCAAGAGGACGGGACTCTCATTGTCTGTTTTACAGATGAAGAAACTGGGGCTGAAAATGGTGGCCGGGGTCCCCTGGCTAATAAGTGTCCTGGCCGTGATTTGAACTCAGGTCCCCTTGCTGCCACGGCCTCTAAGGGCCGCTCCCGCATTTGCTCTAGGATTCTGCCAGTTCCGGGGAGCCCCCGGCCCGTGTCGATGATGATGCCTCAGGGCTCCCCACCTCTGGCTGCTGCTGGCAGGGCCCTTCAGCCGCCCCGGGGACGCTGGGAGATAACAGGGATGGGAGGCCGCACCTCGGGCCCAGGCTTGGCAAGCAGGTGCTCTGGGGTCAGGCTGCTGCCGGCAGAGCCTTCTCCTCCCTGCATGGAGCTTGGGGCTCCGGTCATCCGCACCCCCATCACACGGTGAGCTCCCCGAGAGCCCGCATTGGTTTGGCCCGCCCTGACACCCCAGAACGTGGTGCAGCCTCTGGCACACAGTAGGGGCTTTGTCAGTGGGTTTTTGGATTAAGCTTGTTTTATGTCGCTTTGTGGTCAGGGTGACGCGGCAGCCAGCCTGTGACTGCCGGGCCAGGACTTAGAGGTCTCACGTCCCCCCACTGCTCAGTCCCATAACCTGTTCCTTCCTCAGTTTACTCTTTTCTAAGATGTGGCGACGTTGCCCGCCTTTTCCCGCCAGTAGTTTCAGTGCCGGCTGAAGGCAGTAACGGGGCACAGGCCGGAGAACGCTGCTCTTGGGCCCCAGAGAGACCCGGCTTCCAGCACTGCCAGCTGTGCGCTTGGTCCAGTCTCCCAACGAGTGCGCGCCGTGCCCTTGCAGCTCAGTTCCCATGCCCCCTCCTCCATGATGCCTTCCCATCGAGTGGGCTGCACGAGCCCCCAGGGCATGCTTTCCAGATGACGACTCCAGAGTGGCTGAGACGCTGAGCGTTTCCAGGCCTAAAATTGCAATGAGGCGACTTCTGAATTAATTCGAGCCGCTCCCAGCCTGCCTTCTCCCCGTTACAAAGCAGGGAAGGGCTTGTTAGGCTTCCTCAGCCAAGGGGCAGCTGGGGGACTTTTGCAGGTCAAGCCCCAGGTGGGTGTGACTTGTGTCTCCTGTGGGGTGGGTCCGGAAGGGGCGGCAGTGCTGCTTCCCTGCCAGTGCCAGCAGGCCTCCCGCAGGCTGGGCATCCCAGGGCCAGGCTGCCTTTGCCAGCACCGGCCATCGATTAGCCTGCTCGTGGGATGAGCCACCCCGGTGGGCACGGAACTTGAAGGAGAGCCATGTGGGGATGGGACCCTGGACCCAGCGGATCCACCGTGGCGTTTACCTGGCCCTAAAGCAATACTGATTCTTTCCCGGGGTTTCCTTTACCCCTTGGGCCAGGAATATTGGGGCGGGGAATAAAGGCAGGTACCCATGAGGGCGAAAGGCGGCGAGCTTGAGGGGGAAGGGCTCCTTTTCTTGGAGAGGTTGAGGGGATGGCGAACGGAGGGGAGTCGCCTGGTCCTCATGTGCCCCCTGACGCCGCGTCCGGGTTAGGGACCGTTGCTTGGAAGGCTCCGGCCTTTCTGGTCCTTCCTTCCTCGGCTTAAGCGAGGGAAGGGAGCCTTGCTCCTTTTGAGTCAGAGGGGCTTGGGCTCCCTCAGACACTTCAGGCAAGCCAGTCCTGGATGCAATTAACCCCCCGCCGGAGCGGGCCGCGTGATTTTTAGGACTTCCGACGTGGCCTGAACCCATCATGAAAAGCTTCATGGGTAGAAGCTGAGCCTTAATCGGGTGGAACAGGACAAAAGGGGCAGGAGCTTCTATTTACCATGAAAATGGGTTCTGGAACTCGCCGTCCCCTGCTGCAATAATAGCACAAAGCCAAGATGAGCCGCCTTCGGCCTTCTCCTTTGCAACAGTCATTCGGCTGCCTGGCTACTGGTGACGGAGGATAATGCGTGGGTTGTTGAGTTTTTACAAAATCTTTTCCAGTTTGGGTAAAAACATAGTCATTGGCGACCCTGGAAAACACATCCACGAGCCCGGCAATCCACAGGCTTCTCCGGCCTCCCCGGGGGAGGCTGTCCCTTCTCAAAGGGAGAGTGGAAAAAATCCCCTGAGATAGCCTAGAAATTGAAAAGACGTCCTTCCTTTTAAAAAAAAATAGGAAAGTTTATGTAATAAGGATGAGCCGGTTGCACCCTGCCCTTGTCACAGGACTGAATGGGGAGCAGGTTCCTGGAGGAGCTGGGCGAGGAAGGCTTTCCCAGATCTGGCTCCCCGGAGCCTTCGGCAGAGCCATCGTTCACTGCCTCGGACAACTAGAAAAGGTCATAGTAAGAAAAAAAAAAAGAAAGAAAAAGAAAAAAAAAAGGAAAGGTCATAGTAAAAAAAAAATAAAAAAATAAATAAATAAAAAGAAAGAAAAGGTCATAGTGTTCTTTACTTTGAAAAGTAACTTTGGGATCAAGGAATAGGCAAAGGCTGACTTTAAAATCCCCACTTGGTCGAAATCTAATTTGTTTGTTGCCTGTGGCCAAGTGGGGGCTAATTCTACTTTTAAGAGGAGCAGGTTCAAGCTCCCTTGGTGGGGACCAGGGTGGAGATGTGAGAGAGAAGGGTGGGGATGCTGCCGGCCTTTTGTGGTTCATCCCGCCCCCTTCTTGGAAGCAATTCTAGGAGCCCCAAAGAAAGCCGACGTGGATCAGGGATGGCACCTGCCCAGGTGGATTGATGATGCAGACGACGAGCAGGACGGTCCTTGGCTTGCCAAGGGGAAGAGGAGGCAAGGGACATGGGCAGGAGTTGGGAGGTGGGGTGGGAAGATGAAGGATTTATAAAGCTTGTGAGAGGTAATTGTATTGGGCATCAGGCCTCCCAAGCTCGATTTGCTCCTGTGTTCAGTGGGAGAGGGCTGCTCCTGGTCTGAGACCTCGAGAGTCCCTTGTAATTCATCCACAGCTCCCCCTCCTCCCCTTCGCCCACGAGAGGTCAAAAGTACTTTGCTGTTGTGCTGGAGAGAAGAGCCATGACTTGGCTCTGGGATCTTGCGCTAGCCCTTGGGGTGTCCACCTGATCTCTGCTCATGGGAGCCTGAGACCAGATTTCCGATGGTGGATTAAAGCCTTGGATTATTTGCAAAATAAAAATCCCCTTTGCTTGCTTGCTATTTAATTAACAGATGCCGATCAGGTCACTGACTCCCAAAGGACCCGCTGAGAGTGGAGCCCAGTGGTTCGGGGCTCTCTTTGAAGGTCTGTGCTTTTCACTTAGGTCTCTGGGTGACTGCTTGTGACCCTGAATCTACAAGCCAGTCTCTTCGGAGGTGATGAAAAGCCTTTTTGTCCTGGGCTTCTGTCATCCCGTGTTCTGACAGCATCTGGCCAGCAGAGAAAAGGAAATTATCCACTGATCCACTGGCTGGCACTGCCCGCTGTGGTTTTGCCAGCTTATCCCCCCTTTGTCCTTTTCCCTTCTATCCCCAGGGTATCCTTACACCAAGTGGAAAAGCCTCCAGTGCCCAAGCTTTTGTAGTGAGGGACGGTCTCCCCTCAAGATCTTCCAGCCTTTTTGCTGGCCAACAATCATCTTGTGTAGTCATTTATTTGTGTGAAATGTCTGCACTTTTTGTGTTTCTTTTTTTTTTTTAACAATAGCTTTTTATTTTCAAAATACGTGCATCGTCTTCAGTATTTACCCTTGCAAAACCTCATGTTCCAGATTTTTCTCCCTCCCTCCCTCCTCCCCCTCCCCAGACAGCCAGTAATCCAGTATGTGTTAAACATGCACAATTCTTCTGTACATATTTCCACGCTTATCATGCTGCACGAGAAAAATCAGATCAAAAATGGAAAAAAATGAGAAAAAAGGCAAGCAAACGACAACAAAAAAGTAAAAATAAAGTTTTATGGTCCACACTCAGTTCCCAGAGGCCTCTCCCTGGTTGTATATGGCTTTCTTCACTGAACAATTGGAACTGGTTTGAAACATCTCGTTGTTGGAGAGAACCTCAGAATAGATCATTGTATAGTCTTGTTGTTGCCGTGTATAATGATCTCCTGGTTCTGCTCATTTCACTCAGCATCAGTTCATGCAAGTCTCTCCAGGTCTCTCTGAAATCGTCCTG
Source organism: Myrmecobius fasciatus (assembly GCA_023553655.1). Taxonomy (NCBI): domain Eukaryota; kingdom Metazoa; phylum Chordata; class Mammalia; order Dasyuromorphia; family Myrmecobiidae; genus Myrmecobius; species Myrmecobius fasciatus. The sequence continues at coordinate 139,616 of JAJPUD010005343.1, forward strand.
CTGGTCGTTTCTTACAGAGCAATAATATTCCATAACATTCATATACCATAATTTATTCAGCCACTCTCCAATTGATGGGCATCCATTCAGCTTCCAGTTTCTAGCCACTAGAAAAAGGGCTGTCAAATATATGTCTAAATCTTGAACCCATTTTGGTCTTATCTTGGTATAGGGACACGACTCGCTGGTGCAGAATTTATCAAGCGCCTGCTGTATGCCCAGTATTGCCCTAACCCTTCATGGGCTGCCAAATGAAATCAGTCAGTTGACTGAGCCTAGCAAGGGAGCTGAGAGACATGGTGTAATACAGTCCCGGCACTGTGAGGGTCTGCTTCTGGGCATTTCCTTCTTGTCCACCATATTCTGCCGCTATGCCCTGTGACATTAGTTTCCTTGCACAAGCTGGCATTTGTCATGGCTTTGGAGGCAGCCAGAGGGCACCAGGGAGACCTGGGTTCAAGTTTAACCCCCGACATTTACTAACTGGAAGCTCCTAACCAAGTCTAGCCTGTGAGTGCTTCTAGGTATTTCTTTCAAAGTCTCCATTAAACAGAGTTATCAAGGGGATTTTCATGCTGTGAATTCCCCACCCTGATGGAGACCAGTGACCTAACTCTCCCATCCTCCCTCCTACCCTAACCCTGCCCCATGTGGAGGTAACCAAGGAAGGCTTGTGCAAGAGGTGACCTTGGAGCAGGTCTTGAAGTCAGTGATGGGCCCAGAGGAGAAGGAACCTAAAATGACCATTGTGCAGCAAGGAGCGGCCGCCTCTTTGGCAGCGAGCACCTTGGGATTGCTGGCCACTGGCTCCTGGAGGGTCGGCATGAATTTCTGTAGTACCCCGAGTCTGATTTTTTTTGTTGACCCCAGTTTCCTTTTGTTGGTGCTGCTGGAACTGTCAGAGAGCGACTCTGGGTTCCTCAGGCTCTTTCCCCCGGAAGCTGCGTGGATGGTTGCCCATCCAGTGCTGCCTCCTTGCTCAGTGCTGTCATGTGAACACTGGAGGAGGGCTCAGAGGGAGTGAATCAGCCTCCAGAGGATTATGGAAGATTGGGCAACACGGCAGATCGAACGGGAGTCTGGGCTCATTAAATAAACAAATCCTCTTTTCCTTCCATCAAAGGAATTGAGCCGTTGCCATATCCAAGCTCTCTCCTTCTCCTCCACCCTCGGGTCCCACCTCTTTTTCTCTTCTAGTAAGTGACCAGTATTATATCTGTCACACTGAGGGAGGCGCATAGTAGGGCAGCTTCTACGTACTGTAACAAATGGGGTTCGTGAGCTTCCTGTCCAAATCTACCTCTCCCCCTCCCAGTCCCAGTCTCAGGCCAACCCAACTCCTGGATGAGCCTTACTGAATAAGCCAGGTTAGTGCCCCATTGGCAGGTAGAGTCTGCCCCCCTGGGCATCCTCCAAGCCTTTAACCTAGCCTGACCCTGCCAGAGCTTGCCCTGTTCTGGACAAGCCCTTGGGTACCCAGGATGTTACTACCTGTGGGCCAAGATTTCAGCTTTAGGCTTTGTGTGCAGTAGTCATATAATACATGCTTCTTGGTTTGATTCTTTCTCTCTCTTTTCCTTTCTTCTGGTTCCCTTCCTTCTCTTTCATTTTGTACTGTCTGGGAAGGATGGATAGATGGACAGAGCCCTGGACTTAGAGTCATGAAGTCAGCCTCAGAGACCAGGAAGCTTCTAGTCTCTGAAGAAAACAACTCTGAGAAACAAGGGGCCAGTCACCTAACCTCTGTTTACCTCAGTTTCCTCAGCTGTAAAGTTGGGATAATAATAGCTCCTACTCCCTGGGTCATTGTGAGGATTAATGAACTTATGCAAATTGCTTTGTACACTTCAGAGTGATAAATAATGCTTATTATTTTTCTCCTCCTTTCCTTTTTCTCTTTTGTTCTTTCTCTAGAGCTCATGAGATGGTTTTATTATTTTTCTCCTTTTCTTTTTCTCTT
>JAJPUD010005343.1:141585-161634 GCA_023553655.1 Myrmecobius fasciatus
GAGCTCATGAGATGGTTTTATTATTTTTCTCCTTTTCTTTTTCTCTTTTGTTCTTTCTCAAGAGCTCATGAGATGGTTTTATTATTTTTCTCCTCCTTTTCTTTTTCTCTTTAGTTCTTTCTCTGGAGCTCATGGGACAGTTTGATTTTTTTTAACCTCTAATTTTGTTCTACATCCTAGAGCTACAGAATATCAGTAGGAAAGTCTCATAGATTATGTTTTCCAGCACATCCCTCTCCAAATCCCTCCCAGCCTGTGCTTGAGAGTTTTCTAGGACTGTAAAATCTTGTACTTCCACAGATCAAATTATTAGAAAGACCATTTCCCCAATATTCACTTGCAATCTTGCCCCTTTCTTTGTGTCAGTCTGGGGGCAGATGATACATGGGTAATCCATGCCATAGCCCTTTCAGTATTTGAGGGCATTCACTTCCTTCCCTGTGCCCCCAGAACTCCCCTTCTCCAGATGCTAGTTCCTTCAGTCAATCTTTTAATCACATGGTTTCCAATCCCCTTGTAATCCTGATTGCCTTACTTTGGAGAGGTGCCAGCTTGTCAGTATCTTTCCTAAAATGTGATGCTTGGAAGAGACATGATGCTCCGGAGGGGGCCTGGCCAAGGCAGAGCGCAGCAGGCTCTGGGCTCCCGTACGCTGACACCGGTTTCTATTAATACAGTAGGAGATGGCATCAGTTCTGTTGGCTGCCCCGTCGGACTGTTGATACACATTGAGCTTGTTGAATCGACTGAAACTCCTGGATCTTTCTTCCCAAGAATAATTGTTTAGCAATGTCTTTCAGTTTCTGTATTTGTGCAATTGATTTTTTGAACCCAAGTATTATTTATGTTTATTCCTGATAAATGTGACTGAATTTGCTCCAGACACATGGATCTTAAGACCTTTTCGTGCCACGATTTCCATCTTCCAACATGCTTGTTATTTCTTCCAGTTTGGTATTATTTGTAAATTTGATGGTCAGACCATCTCTGCCTTCATCTAAGTCACTGATAAAAATATTGCCCCAAATGGGTGAAGGATAGATCCCCGAGGCAACCCCTGGAGACCTCCCTCCGTTGACATCATTCCATCAGTCACTCTTCTTTGTGTTTAGTCATTCAACCAGTTATGAATTCACCTAACTCTACTGTCCTCCCACATACAGCTCTCCACCTTACGCCAAGATGGATTTCGTCAAAGGCGATCTATCGATGCTATTTCACTGATCTATTGCACTAGTAATCCTGTCAGAGAAAGAAAATAAATTTAATATGACATGAATTGAACTTGAAAAATCCATACTGGTTCTTTATGATCATTGTTCTCCTTTTAAAAATATTGACAGATTATCCCTTTATTTGATGCAGTCTAGAATTGCCAGAAATTTAAATCAAGCCCACTGGTCTGTGCTTGGGAGACTGTGTTCTTCCACTGTTTTGAAACTGTAATGAAATTGCTGATGTTCAAATTCTCCATCATCCCTCCAATCTCTCTCCTCTCTCTCTCTCTCTCTCTCTCTCTCTCTCTCTCTCTCTCTCTTTTCTTTCCTCCTTCTACCCCTCCTTCCTTCCTTCCTTCTCTCTTTCTGTCTCCCTCCCTTCTTTCTCTCTTCATCCCTTTCTCTGTTTCCCTCCCTTCTTTCCTCCCTCCTTTTCTTCTTCCCTTCCGCCTTCTCTCTCGCCATCCCCTCTCTCCTTTCATCCTCCTTCCTCTCCTCCCTTCCTTCCCTCTTTAAGAAATGGCTGCTGATCTGATTGTAAGATAGTTTTCCCTCCATCACGTTCTTCCTTTTTTTTCAAAGGTGAGATTGTATGTCATTTATTCAGGCAGCTTTGTGTAGCACGCTTTTCAGCAGCTCTGAGAAGCAATGAGAGCCTTGGTTCAAATCCCAACTTTGACATCTCCTGTTCAATCTTTGTGTGACTGATTTTATTAAAAGCTCGAGTCCCAAAGTCAATGAAAACATCATTTTAAAACAATAAAATCAAAATAAGCACTGGGTCAGTGCATCATTGTTTTTTCAACATGGTTCCTGTTGGTTAACCAGTAGACTAGAAGTGAAGGGTTCCATAAGTTTATGAAGAATATAAAGTATAGTAATTAATGATTTTGTGGCCAAACTTGCTCTTTTGGGAAAGGGGACTTGAGGGATAGTGGGTCTGCCACTGAGCTGATTTTAATACTTTACATGTAAAGTAGTAGCCAAAGTTCATGAGCTGAATTAATTGTCATTTGTAGTCATAGATAAACTGAGACTTTGGAACGAGAAGACGTCTAGAGCCCCATTCTCACTTTGTGCAGTTCCTGGGAAGGTGATATTTGTATATCAGTGGAAAAGCGGTTCTGGAGGGAGGAGCTCAGCAGCCTATTTATTGAGTGCATCCATGGTACAGAAGAAATCTTAGACGTGTCTCTGTCAGCAGAAAGCTTAGAGTCGCTAAAGAAAATGAGAAACGAGGTCACTTAGATACAATTGGAAATTGTATTCTCGGACATAGATCCAGCACTCTTCCCATGCTTCTGCTCAATCTAAACGTGGAATAGGAAGCCTTGGGAGATGATCCTTTTCTTTTCTTTTTCTTTTGCTTTTTTGCTGAGGCAATTGGGGTTAAGTGACTTGCCAGGGTCACACAGCTAGGGAATGTTAAGTGTCTGAGAACAGATTTGAACTCAGGTCCTCCTGACTTCAGGGCTGGTGCTCTATCCACTGTGCCACCTAGTGTCCCCGAGATGATCCTTAAGAATCCGAGAAGTAGTACCTGAGGTCGGCCCGCCATATTGAGCCCACAACAGGGAGAGCCAAGAGCTCTGTGCCTGCCTCCGTGATTCATTTTGGGAAGGTGAGGGGCATGGCAGCAGCTTCTCTTAATGAGCCAAGACAGCTCTGTCCAGGAACTGAAATCTTCCGGGGTCTCTGTCTTTATTCTCTACTCTTGAGATAATGAGTCCCATAAATCAAGAGCTGTAAGCTGACATTCTGTGCAAAACCTTGCAGCAGCCACCTAGATAGTCTTCCGTCCTCCAAGTTGTCCCTCTTGCGGGCCATCCCTAGGTTAATCTGCCCAAATACCCTCGCCCGGGTCACTTCTCATCTATCTGCGACGTCCTCTTAGCTTTGTCGTGGGTCTGCCTCCGTTTTCTTCCTTTTGCTGCCCTGGGGATCTGACAGCATCATTTCCCCATCTATTCTCCAGAGCTTTCAGTCTGCTGAAGAAAATACCGATTTCTTAATCTGATATTCAAGACCTTCCCGGTGTGGTTCCTTCCTCCCTTAGTCCTTGGCGCTTGGGCTGCTTACTCTTCTCGATCCCATCATACCCTTTTCAGCCTCTTTGGGCCTGCCATCCCTCCTTCTCTTGCCCCTTCTCATTCCCCATGGTCTGCTGGCTTCCTCTGGGAGTTTAGCCCAGTTTCCATCTCCCCCCCATGGTCTTTTACTTGATTTCTTTATCTCGACGTGAATCCTCCATGAAGGAGTCTCTCAGACCACTCACTTAGACCTCTATTCACCTTAATCACATCTCTAATTGGGATTCTAATTATTAGTGTACCTATTGCTTATAAACTTCATGAGGGCAGAAACCATGTGGCTTTGCACAGAATAGGTACTTAGTAGTGCTTATTAGATACTATTATAGCATTATATTTATAACACATCATATTATAATCTATATTAATATATACATGCAAATAACATGCTATTTTACACCAACTCAGCAGTTGTTGAATTCAATGAAATGTCCCATGGGTGCCTGCTTTGCTTTTATGGCTGCTCATGGCTTAGAGAATACGTCCCAGACAGCTTTGCCTTGAGTTTCAAGCCTTCCAAAGCTTGATCCCAAACTCTCTCTAAGCTTCCCAACAAGCCTCTCTTTATTCTAGCAGATTAGCCTTCTTGCCACTTCCTTGAGATGCCCTGGACTGTTTTATTGGCAGCCTACCCAGGTATCAAAGTTTACCTTAAGCCTCTCCTCCCTCCAGCTGACCCATCCAGTTTACAGTGCCCCTTCCCCCCCCCTTGGCACCCCCTGGCACTGGACGGTTCATGATATTTCAGGGCAGTCTCATGGTACCCATCTCTTTGAGTTTGGAATCTGTCTTTGCATTGATCCGGGGGCTCCTTGAGATTTTACACGAGGCATGTAGGACTTTGGAAAGAACACTAGCTTTGGAGTCAGACTGCTTTCCAGCTGGGCCTTGGGGACCCCGGCAAGTTTGTTAAACTCTTGGGGCCCAGTTCCCTCATCTTTGAGGTGAGAAGGTTAGATTAGGTACCTTTGGGGGGCTCTCCAGCTCTAGGTTTGAGAGCCTCTGCCTTTCCATTACCGTAGGGAAGTCAGTGTGTGGAGGCTCCTAGGGGTAGACAAAGAGGCCCTCTCCTTCATTTCCCAGCTTCACAGAGAAGGAAACTGAGTCTTAGAGAAGTCAAGTGCCTTTCTCACTGTCACACAGGGAATAATGGAAGAGCCAGGACTCAAAGCCAGGTCCTTTGACTCTATATTCTGTGTTCTTTTCATTAAACACACTACCTCTCAACTCTCAAAGCAGTTGATTTATTTGAAAAATCTTTTCTCTCTGTAAGGAACCCCTTCTTTCAGCACCTGAGTGTGACTCCCCAGAGCTGTGTTGCCCATCCACAACCTTGTTCTGATTTTGTGAAATGTAGCTCCTGCCCCCCCTGCCATCTCCATTGCCAGCTTCTATCTTCCAGCTCATTGGTTGTGTGATTTGAGTTTCACAGGCTGAGAAAAGCCATCAGATGACCTGGGAATACAGCCCATCAGCGAGCCATTTCTTCTGCCTCGGACTCTGTTTCCTGATTTGTAAAATAGAGCTGCTAAGGCTTGTGCTACTGAAGTCCCAAGGCTCTCATGCTCTAAGCTACGGGGTTACGTGACTAGTGTTTACTATTGTTGCCTGGCTTCTAAGCAGAGCAGCTTATTTTCGTCCTCCATTATTCTGTGGGGGGCAGGCCACTGAAGTCTGGAGTCCTGAGGGACACAGATGCTCGGAGATGGAAGGGGGGGACTTTGGAGAGAGCATCTTTTACTACAGACGGAGCCAAGGCCCAGGGGTGTCACATGGCTGGCTGGGAGCAGAAGCAGCATCAGGAACCGGGCAAGAAGTCAGTGGCTCCATGGCGGTTCTCTGCTGCTGCTCTGCTCTGGGCCAGGCAGCCTCCAGGGCTCAGTCCTTCCACGTGGCCCGCCTTGGAGTGGATGAGACTCTGGGTCAGTGGTAACTCACGGACCAAAGAGTCTCTTCTTCGTCTTCACCGTGTGTGTGGAGAAAGGCACTGATCCACTCTGGCGAGCCCTTAAGTGCCCCCTCCGGTTGAGGGAGGGTGAAGTGAGGAAGGAAGAAGAAGTTGAATAAAGGAGTTGTTGAATCGGATCCCATTATGTGTGCGGTGGAGGTCACGGAAGGACCCAGCAGCAGCGGCGGCTTCGGGGACAATGCAGCCAATCTTTTGCAATTGGGACTTTGGACCCGGAGGGCCTTGAGGACATTCTTCTCAGGGCAGATGTGCCCTCCCTGGAATCCATGACAGGGGAGGTGTGGGTCCTGCTGGAGCGTGGCCCCGCCAAGGGATGTGCCCATGTTAAACCCACCAGCTCCTCGTGAGACTTTCCCCTAGATAGAACAGAAAGTCACACGGCTCCCTCTCCTTCCCTCCATCATTTCCCCATTTCTTTGAAAACACATTTGTGCCCGTAGCGACTCTACAGATTTAAATCCGTTTTCCTTTCTTCTTTCTGACGGGTGACGTTTCACCGGGGCCCACCCAGAGTCCCCTCGGCCTTTTGAAATGTCTTCCCCCCGCTGCCTTCCTTGGGTGCTTCCTGGCAGAATTGAGAGCCCCTCTGTGAGTCATGATGTGTCGAGGGAAGGAGAAGAAAACGTGGCCAAGGGGCTTTGGTTCTTTTGCCCCAATTATTTTAAGCGAGAAGCCCTGGGCTCACTTTGGGGCTGAATGCCCATTCCTCTGCATTGGGAATGGAGACGGCTTCCTAAGTTTTGTTTTGTCAGCTCCCTCAGAATAAATAAAACTAAGATGATGATGTCATTCTCCTTTAAGATGTCTGAGAAGGTATCAAGGCAGCGTGATTAGGGGCTAATTGTTTGCCAGATTTTTCCGAAACCTAAACTTTTGGGGGGTTTCGTGTGCCAAGAAACATCTTAAATTGATGAATACATATTCCTTCTCACTCATCTAATTAAAAAGCAGCCAAAATAAGTGTTTTTGTGGTTGGGAAAATAAATTTACCAAGAGTCTCAGATCTAGGATGCCCGATTTCAATCTAGAAAAGTACTTTCTCCCAAATTTAGTGCTGATGCACACTTAAATAGCATGTGTGTGTATTTTTCCCTTTACAAATATTAATTTATTCTTACCGTAAGCTGATGAGGTAAATGACTTATCCAAGGTCACATCATGAGTCACCAGTGGAATTGGCAATGGAAGTCTTTCAGCTGAAAATTTAGGGCCTTTCTCTTCTCTGTTCTGCTGATCTCAGTATAGATGCTCCCTCCGACTGTGGAGCCACTGACGCAGGCCTGTCCTGGGTGATTTCCCATAAATCGACTACAGGTCTTAAATCCAACCTTTCTCACGTAGTCTTTAGATCCCGATCAGCGGGTTAGGTGTTGGTTGTTCCTTGATCCGCACTTTTGATGGATGAAACTCATTTTCTGAGCCTGTATTTCTCTGCTACATGATTCCTTGTTGGAGTAGCTTGATGGGTACTTCCCCTTGTCCATTGATTAGCCAGATTAGCTAACTCCTCCAGGAACAATGTCCTCTCTTGGTCCACATCTGGAGGAGACAACTTGAGAGCCTCAACCGATGCATTTACTTTTTCCTAGTCAGTGAAACGATAGAGTTTAAAGTCAGAATTTGAGGGAAGAATATAGTAAAAAGATCTATAGTAAGATATCTCCTTGCTCCATACATGCAGGTCATGATTTCCCCCCAAAATATACAACATCAGTGGGGAGCGAGCAAACGTTCCTTTAGGAACCTACATATATGGGAGATACGTGTGGAAGGACAAATTGTCCCTGAGGCTACAAGATCCTCCCTGACTCATGGCAGTATCATCACATGGTTCTCCTCAGGCTCAGGCTTCTTTGAGTGAGATGTCTCTATTGGGTGCCTTGCTATAGTATTTGTTTAGACTCGCACCACTGGGTGCTTACCTTAAGGTCGCGGGCTCCGTTTTGAGCATCATCTGTTGTTAGGCTCATCTCTTCGGGCGGAACTAGCCCAGCCATCTCAGCTTCCATCTGTTAGGAGAGAGAGGCTCAAAGCTCTTCAGAAGGTCTCCTTAGTTACAGTCACAACAGCCTGGGAAGGAAAGTCCGAGTTCTCCCCGGCTAAGATTAGGGCTTTCCTTTTTACCTGCTACCTGGCTAGAGAAAGCCGAACTTTGTGCCATAGATGACCATCCAAGGGTTCAGGCAGTGTGATTGTGTGCCTCATATTCCCTTTTACTTAGATGTGAATAAATTTGAATCAGACAAAAGATGGTTCAAGGTGCTGGAGCGGTGCACCTAGCAGAGACATTCTTATTTATTTGGGAAGCAGTGAGCCCGAGTGTTCCAGTGCTGCATTTCAGCCAGTGAGAACCACGTTTCATTCACATGTGCCATTTTTTGCTGTTTATTCTCGCCATTAATTCTCTGGAGAACATAGATGCAGTGGGAAATGGCTCTCCCAGCACAAAGTGAATCTTTAAAGGAGCATCACCTGAGCCGAAACAAGCATGGCTACCTTAACAAGGTGCAGATGACAATTGCCACAATGGTGTCCACACCGGCAGGGAGAAAATAGAGATGATACGGAATGCTTTGGTCTGTTGACTAGAGGATTTTTGATTTTTGGAAAGGGATAATTAGGAAACTTTTCTTTCTTTCTGAAATTAATTTTTCTTATGTTGTCCATTTAAACGAGCATTTCATTAAAAAAGAAAAAGGCTACAACGTGTTTCTATTACAATAATAATAACTTTATATGAGGGTGTCTATGTATACACATGTATTTATACCAAAATTGCTGTATTTATCAGCTTATTGTAGAGAGTTAAAAAAGATGTAGAGAGATGGTTTCTATCACCATCACCTCCAGAAGTTGCTAACTTGGAGTCTAGTAAATCATTAATTCAACCCTTAGAGGACACAGAAGACTGTTCTTGAAATGTTTGAAGGTCTGTCATGTGGAAGTAAGCTGAGACATGTTGTGTTTGGACCCAAGGGCCAGAATTAAGAGGAATGGGGGAAAGACTCAGGCAGATTTCAGCTTGGTACCACAAAACAATCTGCTAAGTTGGTGCTTTTGAAACATGGAATGGACTATGTTTGAGGGGTCCCTCCCCTGCCCCCATCACTAGATACTTTTGAGTAAAGGCTGAGGGTGGTTTGTTTTAAGCAGCATTTGGACTGACTAGCTGCCTCCCGGGCCTCTTCCAGGTCTGAACCTCTCTGATTCTGTTATCAAATCATATCATTAGAGATCTAGAACTGGAACGGGGTCTTTGAGACCCTCTGCTCCATCACTCTCATTTTACAGATGAAGAAATGGAGACCGGGGCAGCAAGGTGGAGCAGTGGATAGAGCACTAGCCCTGAAGTCAGAAGGACCTGAGTTCAAATCTAGTCTCAGCATGTCCTAGCTGTATGATCCTAGGCAAGTCACTTAACCCCAATTGCCTCAGGAAAAAAAAGAAAAGAAAAGAAATGGAGACCTACTAAGTAAATCATTTTACATGTGTGTAACCTCGGTCAAGATACTGAACCTCTCTGAAGCTCAGTTTCCCTCATCTGGAAAATGGGAGCTCTTGTGATCCTAGGTCAGTGGGATGTCTCCCTCTGAACATTTGACAGTTGTTATATTTTCAAGTTTCTGAGCTTTAGGTGGCTGGTAAAGACTGCTTTCTACTTCCCAGTGTTCCACATCACAAACACACGGATGGGCTCAGATTGTTTAGGATTGCTTTTAGAAGGGTAACTTCAACCTCTGTTTCCTGGTAACTTACTATGGGAAAAATGGATTTATTCAGCATTTTGTCAACAGAAAATCTCCTCGAACTATACCCTTCCAACCCACAGTGAGAGATTAATTGATTTTCCTGAAATAAATTAGTTCTTTGCTCAAAGAATTGGCAGATCTGATTGAGTTGCTGTCCATGGTCTTTGAAAAATCATGGCTACCAGGAGAGGTGCCACAGGCCTGGAAAAGACACAAGCTGTTTTCATCTTCCAAAAAGTGGAGAGAGTAGAGAATCTAGAAGCCTAGAAACTAGGGGATTTGGTTTCAAAGCCTGGGATCCTTCTAGAACACTTTATTAGGGATGGTTTGTAAGCACTTAGAAAAAAAAGCATGTCTCCGTCACAGACAGATTGGGATGAATCTCAATTTATGCATTGAGTAGCTTGTTAACTTGGTAGATGGGGTGGATTATAGCAGGAGATTTCAGTGAAATTTCCCACCACGTTCCTCCTGCCATGGCTGTAGAGAAGGTGGGAAGATGCCAGCTAGATAAAGTACAGTTAGATGGATTCAGAGCTGCTTGAGTTACTGGGCCCTGGGTTGTCATGAATGGGTAGTGTTTCCTTGGAGGGGAGTCTCTAGTGGATTGTCCCAGTCATCCCTTCTTGGTCCTGCGTGATTTTCATCAATAATTTGGGTGGAGCCATAGAAAGTATCTGCCATATTTCTAGTTTTTATGATGCTGAGAGAGCCACTATCCTGGATAACAGAATTAGAATCCTGTCTTACACCAGAGTGCCCAAATTCAATTTCACTCGTAAAAGACTGAGGGGCAGGAGGAGAAGATCCTAGACATGTCTTGTCTGAAAATGATAGGGTGGATCATGAGCTTGATGATATGAGTCAACAGTGTGTCGGTAGCCCCCCCAACTAGTATGATCTCAAGCCTCATTATGAGAAACCTTGGACCCAAGACTAGGAAAGTGTTCCATGGTGCATTACTCGATTGGGACCATATCTCGGGGACTGCATTCTGTCCTGGACACTCGAATTTAAGAAAGATGTGGATAGTCTGAAGAGTATCCAGGAAAAGACTGAAAGGATGGTGAAGGGTCTTGATATCTTGCCATGGGAGAATTGGTTGAGGAAAGTGGGGGTGTTTAGCCTGGAGAAGAGAAGGCTTAAGGGGATCTATGATGGTTACCTTTAGTTATTTATGTGGGGAAGTGACATTAGGGAGTGTTTTGTTCTTCCTAGGAACTAGGAACAATGGGTAGGATTTTCAGAGGAGAATTTAGACTTGAGATAAGGCAAAGCTTCCTAATAATCAGAGCTTTTCTACAGTGGCTTGTTTCGGGGTCATGGGCTCCCCTTCATTGCAGATCTTCAGCCCGTGTCTGAGGATCACTTGTCCAACATGTTGGAGAGAGCTTTCTTATCCAGGCATAAACGAGAGTAAAAGCTCTCGAGAGTTGTCAGTGTTTCCCTCAGCTCTAGGGCAGATGGATGTCCAGGCTGTCTCACTCTTTAGAACTTAAGCCCCTTGCAGGCAGGAATGGTTTCTTTTTTGGTCTTTGGATCCTTAGACTAGGATAGTGTAGTGTTAATAAATGTTCGTTGATTGCTCCTATTTGGGGGTACTAATGAATGCTCCCTGGCCCACCTGGAGGGCTTAATAAATGTTTGCTGATTGCTCCTATTTGGGGTGGTAATGAATGCTCCCTGGCCCTCATGGAGGGAGGCCATGTGGAGGGCCTTGGCCAACAGTGAGGAGTCCAGATTTTACTTGGTAGATAATTGGCTGAGAATCCCCACATGGACGAGGTCACAGGCCCTCAGAGCACTGGAGACAAAAGGAAGACTTGGGGTTTGGAGCAGATGAAGGATTGGATCTAGATCCATTTTTAAAGAAACGAGGCGAGCGTGAACGATGGCAGCGAGCAGAGACAGAGCAGGAGGCTTCTTCAGGGGGAAGGCAATGCCAGCCTGTGCCAGGACAATGGTAGTAGATGGCTGGAGAGGGCACATGTGAAAAGTTTCTGAGATTGACCAGCGGGCCCTGGTAACTGATGAGCTGTTACGCCATTGAGGCAAAAGTTGCCTTGCCCCATTCATCACTGCTGTGACCCTCAAGTACCTTTGGATGAGGGGAGGTCCAAGGGCACTGTCCCTCGCTCAGCTTCCTTCCAGGCTTCTCTCAGGTGCCCCCGTTGAGAGGCCCTCCCTGCCCTTCCAGAGCCTCATGTTGCCCCTCTTGTTCCTCGACTTTCTTTCTTTGAGTGTGTATTGTAACCCCTGAGACTGCCAGCGCCTCGATGGCAGAGACCCTTCTGCTTGTGTCTTGAGTACTCAGCCGTGCTTTGAGTGCACATATGTACAGGTATACATGTGTGTATTTGTGCCCGGGCATACATGCCCAGAGGGATTTTGCTGGGACCCAGCACATTGTGGGAGGGCCTTGAGTGCCAGTCTGTTTTAGAATGGCACGAGGGAGGCCGGAGGAATTGCTCCAAGCTCAAGTGTGGCTGGAAGGGGAGAGAAGATTCAGGAGCAGGTGTGGGCTGAGGGCAGCGGCAGTCATTTGGGAGGGGCTTTGCACAGCTGGGCACGGAGGGTGGCCATGGCCACATCTGGGCCTGAGGAGGAGTCTGGCAGGGAGGAGAAGGGGGCGGCTTGGTCCCGGCCTCTTGCTGTCCTAGTGAAGGTGCCCGGGAGGAGGCCATGGGAGAGGAGACTGCAGAAGGGAGGGAGGGAAATGGAAGAGGCAAAGAAGCCTAAGAGAAGAAGGACAGCAGTGGGGGCGGCTCAGGGCCTAGGAGGCTACGACTGAGTGGCCAGTTCTATCCCGTCACCAGGGTGCTGCAGGGCGGTCAGACCTGCCAGCTTCCCCTGGGGAGAAGAGGCAGGCTAGAAATGGCCTAGAGAGCCTGCCCCCCTCTGCCCACAGACCTGCCTCCTTCCCCCCACTTCCCTCTGCCCCCCTCAGCCCTCAGCCTGTGCACCCCCTCCCCAGCTGCCTTCCTCCTTCATCGTCTCTTCTCTCTTCTTCCCTTGGTGCTCCCCTACCTGCCTGACCACTCCTCCTCGGCCGCCCCTGCTGGCTCATCATCCAAGGTCTGCACCCCAAGGCCGGCCACCCCAGTGTTTCCTGGGAATCCTTTCTCTGCCCTTTCCCCTCTGACTCCCATGGGCTCGGTCCCTGATCTCTCGCAGCCTTCCCTTCTGTCCTGAGCTCCCTGACTATAGGGCTGGACAGCTCCTCACAGCCAAGTCTGCTGGGACACAGATCTCATTGTATTCCACCCAGAGGTCTGTCACAAGCCCCAGGCTGCCAACTTTGCCCTCACCCTCTGATTGGACACCCTGGGCCCCCAGCCTCCTTCCCTAGTCCAGCCCTTTAGTGCCTCCTGTCTAGAACTTTGCAATGTGCTGCTGGCTGGTGCCCTCACTAGTGATCTCTCTGCCATGGGTCTTCCAGCTGCCCGGCACATTGGCAGCCCTAAAACACAGATCCCACCATGTTCTTCTACTCAAAAAAGTTCAGTGCCTTCTACTGCTTCTAGAATAAATTATTCTTTTTTCCCTGAGGCAATTGGGGGTAAGTGACTTGCCCAGGGACACACAGCTAGGGAATGTTGTGTCTGAGGTCAGACTTGAACTCAGGTCCTCCTGACTTCAGGGTTAGTGCTCTAACCACTGCACTGTCTAACTGCCCCTAGAATAAATTATTCTTTTTTTTTATTTTATTTGCATAACATATGTGTGGGTAATTCTTCAACAATAACCCTTACATAGCTTTCCGTTACAAATTTTCTCCCCCAACTCCCCACCCCTCCCCTAGATGGCAGGATATCCACTACATGTTAATTATGTTAAAATATTGGCAAATCTAATATATGTATACATATTTCCAAACTTATCATTGTTGTTATCTACACAAATGATATATCACATAAAGGAAACACAATGTAAGCAAACATCAATCAAGGAGTATGAGAATGTTATGTTGTGGTCCACATTTCGCATCCCTCTCTCTGGGTGTATATGGCTTTCTTCAGTGAACAATTGGAGGTGGTTTGAGACATTTCATTGTTGAAGAGAGCCATGTCCATCAGAATTGATCGTCATATAGTACTGTTGTTGCCGTGTATAATGATCTCCTGGTTCTGCTCATTTCACTCAGCATCAGTTCATGTAAGTCTCTCCAGGCCTCTCTGAAATCATCTTGCTGGTCGTTTCTTACAGAACAATAATATTCCATAACATTCATATACCATAATTTAGAATAGATTATTCTTAACGGTCCTTATGCCAACATGTAAAGCCTGCCATAGTATGGTTCCCAACTGCTTCTTCAGTCTTATCTCACTGAAACATTTTGGCTTTTGGATCACCTTCAGATGTAGACCTACTACCACCCACATGCCTTGCAAGGGGCCATTCTTTGTAGCAACAAATGGAAAATCAGTTCCAGCTCCAGCACGTTCCTGAAGTCTGCCTGCATTTGATAGACGCCATCTCAGCCTTACAGCAGCCCTGGGGCGTTGGGGCTACTTCCCCATTCTATGGCTGGAGAAACTGAGACTTAGAAAGACTGTCTTGCCCCAGTCCCATAGCTAGTAAGTCTAAGAGGCAGGATTCCTCTTTTTTTTTTTTTTTTGCTGAGTCATTTGGGGTTAAGTGACTTGCCCAAGGTCACACAGCCAGGAAGTGTTAAGTGTCTGAGGTCAGATTTGAATTCAGTCAGGTCTTCCTGACTTCAGGAGAGTTCTGAGCCCCTTAGCTGCCCCCAAAGTTGATTTTTTTTAACCTAGTTGTAACACACATTTATTCCTGTTTAATGTCAGTCAGTCAGTCCATAAACATTTACTGAGCACCTACTATGTGCCAGGCACTGCTCTAAATACTGGGGACACAAATTAAAAACAAAGACAGCTCCTGCCCTCAAAGAGCTTCCAATCCAAAGGGAAAAGACATCCAAAAGAAACAGAAAAAGGGGAGATGGGAGGAAGGCTCCATGATAGCAGAGCAGTTGGTGGCAAATGGGGAGAAGGCTTTGCCCCCTCTGCCCCTGCTCTCCAGTCCAAGGTCCAAGGGGCAGGAAGCTCTGGAGTGCTGCAATGTCCCCAGAAGCCAATCTGGGAAGAACAGAGAGTCCTGATCATCTCCACCTGGGGAGGAGGGCACTCAGTGTCTTGGCTCTTGGAATGAGAGGTGAGTGGGGGAACTGTGGGAGATTTGGGTGTGAATCCTGCCTCTGGGAGGTACTTGAGTGACTGGAGGTGAGTCTGAGTATGTAAAATGAGACCAATAAAAACTGCCTTCCAGGGGCTCCTTGAGCCTCTAGGAACCCAGTATGTGAGCAGCACCAGAGTGCTGTCACTTAATATTTTTATTGTCACCTTTACTGGGGGGTGGAGGTGGGAGGGGGCGGCAGAAGTCAGGGGCCTGGGCCGGGAGCTTGCCAAGCCATCAGGATCTGCTCCATGGAGCAGATTTGTCTACGTTAGCTAAACCCAGTCCCATTGATTTCCAATTTCTGGAGCGTTTGTGTGAGTGGCTTTCATTATTTAGCTTATTGGTTATTTTTTTCTCGGTGCAATTTCCAGTTTCCTTTTTTGAGCTGCCCAAAGAACAGGCCGGGTTCTTGCAGGGAGCTTGCATCATTGTTTGGGCCTGGAATTTTCCACCCCTAGTTTGTGGGTAACCTGCTGGGGCTGGGGGGGGAGCTCCTGCCTCCAAAGCTTCCCCTTCCAGCCCAGACCCCCTAGTTCTGCTTTTGCCCTTCCCTTCTGGGTTAGCTGTGTGTGTGGGGGCGGCCCCAGAATGAGGAGGGAGAGAACCCTGGGAGCTGCTGGGGGCCCTGCTTGGCTCCTCTGGTCTCTCAGCGGTTGGGATAGTGGGGATCTGGGCTGTAATGAGCCACACGGGGAGTCTCCAGGGCCTCCTGGGCAGAAGCCACTAAGGGCTGGGCTCCGGTTCTTGGAATAGATGAATTTGATTGGAATCGCCTTCCCCCCTCCCCTTTCCTTGCATTTCCGTCCCCCATGGCCCTGGCTCGTTTTTGAGAGCTGAGGCTTCTGGATGTGACAGCTGGCCAGGAAGCCAACAGTGCACGTGGTGGCGGGAAGACTTTAGAATGGGAAGAGCTGGGTTCAAGATCTGTTTCGGCTGTGTGGCCACTTCCAGTCTCTGGGCCTTAGCTGATCTCTGAGGTAACAGCTCTAAACCTTCTCCCTTGATGCTTGTCCTATGGACTGGCTGAAGGGAAGGGCTTCTGGGCTCGAGGCTGCTGGGGCTGGAGCTAGAAGGATAACAGGAGTCTTCCTCCAGGCAGCCCTCTTGTTTTCACAAATAAAAACACTTGGTCACCCAGGTCCCAGGGATGGGTCTGGAACAGCGTGCCCCCTTTGTCCAGCCCAGCACGGCCTGGGGCTTGGCACAAAGTGCTTGACAAATGCTTGTTGACTTGTGTCCCTGCAGAGTCTATGGCCAGTTCTCTCCCTTCCCTTGGGGAGATTTGTGTCAACCCATAAACATTTATTGAGTACCTGCTGTATACCAGGCATTGTGCTAGGTACTGCAGAGAAGAGGCAATAGGAATAGCCCACTCCAATCTATTTTTCCTAAAGTGATTTTCTTAAAACATGAGTCTGAACCTGTCACCTTCTCAATCACTAAATGCTGTGGCTCCCTTTTACCTCAGGAACAAAAAATAAACCCTTCAGTATGCAATTCAGAGACCCCACAACCTGGCCCCTTGGGGCTTTTCCAGTTGGGTTGGACCCCTCTTCCCTCAGTGCTCTGTGTGGCCCAGTCGTCCTGACCTTGCAGTTCCATGGGTGGAGGCTTCCTCTCGCGTCTCTTTCCTTTGCACCGGTGGTCCTCAGGGTCTGGGACGTTCTTCCCAGATGCCCCGGTTTCCCTCCAGACTCCATTCTAGTGCCCCCCGTCTTAGTCCTCCCAGCCGTTTGGCTGCCTCCTCCAGGGTTTCCTCGGACTTGATCTGCGTGTATCTTGTACCTATTTATGTATGGACATGTTATCTCCCCCATCAGAGCATAAACCCCTTGAGAAAAGAGACTGGTCACCCAACCTTTTATCCCCAGCACCCGGCATGGGGGCAAGTGCTTAATAATGCTGATGGTCGGGTGCCATATTGCGTAGGAGATAGATGTCGCCTCCCACGTAATTACGGATGGACCAAACGCCAGGTGATTTTTGAGGGGGAACCACCGGGAGCGGATGAGAAGGGGGGTCAGGGAAGGCTGCAGGTAGGAGGAGGAGTGCTGGGAGCTTTGTGTCTCTCATCAGGCCATTGCTGCTCTCACTGGGAGGGGTGATGGAGCAGGTGAGGGCTGTGCCAGCGGCGCTGTGGGCAGCCTCTGCCAGGCGTGTAGACACATGGCCATGTGGCTTAATACTTGGAAGAAACAGGGAAGAGGAGGAAAAGCAGCTGGATTAGGGAGCGTGTATCAGTGGGACCAGCATGTAACTCGCAAATCACTGACAGTACAGCTAGGCTCAGCAGGTCGGAAGACGGGGGCCCGGGGAGAGCTGCCGGAGGAAGTCGTGAACCCGAGAAGGCATACGTGGAAAGGCTGGCTTCTCCAGCACAGCGACCTTCTTAGACAGAAGAGACATGATGGAATAGTAGTCCTTGGCAGACCTACTTGAAGGACTAGATAAAAGTTGCTTTTTGTTTTTGCTTTTGTTTTTGTTTTTTTAGTTTATTAAAGCTTTTTATTTACAGAACATATGAGAAATTTTTCAACATTGACCGTCGCAAAACTTTCTTTTCCAAATTTTTCTCTCCTTCCCCTCACCTCCTCCCCTAGATGGCAGGTAATCTAATACATGTTAAATATGTTAAAATACATGATAAGTCCAATATATGTATACATATCTATTAAGTTATCTTGTGGCACAAGAAAATCAGATCTAGAAAGAGAAGAAAAAACAACCTAAGAAGGAAAACAAAATGTAAGCAAACATTCACAGAAAGCATTTTCTATGCTGTGGTCCACACTCAGTTCCCACAGGCCTCTCTCTGGATGTATATGACTTTCTTTATTGCTGAACAATAGGAAGTGGTTTGAATCACATCATTGTTGAAGAGAGCCATGTCCATCAGAATTGATCATCGTTTAGTCTTGTTGTTGCTGCGTATAATGATCTTCCGGTTCTGCTCGTTTCACTCAGCATCAGTTCATGCAAGTCTCTCCAGGCCTCTCTGAAATCCTCCTGCTGGTCATTTCTTACAGAACAATAATATTCCATAACATTCATATACCATAATTTGTTCAGCCATTCTCCAATTGACGGGCATCCATTCAGTTTCCAGGTTCTAGTCACTACAAAAAGGGTTGCCACAAACATTCTTGCACATGTGGGGCCCTTTCCCTTCCCTAAGATAGATCTCTTTGGGATATAGACCCGATAGAAACACTGCTGGGTCAAAGAGCATGCACAGTTTGATAACTTTTTGAGCATAGCTCCAAATTGCTCTCCAGAATGGTTGGATCCATTCACAGTTCCACCAACAATGTATCAGTGTCCCAGTTTTCCCACATCCCCTCCAACATTCGTCATTATCTTTTCCTGTCATCTTAGCCAATCTGACAGGTGTGTAGTGGTATCTCAGAGTTGTCTTAATTTGCATTTCTCTGATCAATAGTGATTGAGAATACCTTTTCATATGACTAGAAATAGTTTCAATTTCTTCATCTGAAAATTGTCTGCTCATATCCTTTGACCATTTATCGATTGGAGAGTGGCTTGAATTCTTTTTTTTTTTAAATTAATTATTTATTTATTTATTTTTTATTTTATTTTATTTTATTTTTTTGCTGAGGCAGTTGGGGTTAAGTGACTTGCCCAGGGTCACACAGCTGTTACGTGTCTGAGACCAGATTTGAACTCAGGTCCTCCTGACTTCAGGGCTGGTGCTCTATCCACTGCGCCACCTAGCTGCCCCGAGTGGCTTGAATTCTTATAAATTTGAGTTAATTCTCCATATATTTTAAAAATGAGGTCTTTGTCAGAATCTTTGAATGTAAAAATGTTTTCCCAGTTTATTGCTTCCCTTCTAATCTTGTCTGCATTTAGTTTTGTTTGTACAAAACCTTTTTAATTTGATATAATCAAAATTATCTTTTTTGTGATTAATAATGATCTCTAGTTTTTCTTTGGTCACAAATCCATTCTTTCTCCACAGATCTGAGAGGTAAACTATACTATGTTCCTCTAACTTGTTTATAATATCACTCTTTGTGTCTAGATCATGAACCCATTTAGATCTTATCTTGGTATGTGGTGTTAGATGTGGGTCACTGCCTAGTTTCTTCCATACCAGATTCCAAATTTCCCAGCAGTTTTTGTCAAATAACGAGTTCTTATCCCAAAAGCTGGGGTCTTTGGGTTTTTCAAACACTAGGTTGCTATAGTTATTGCCTAGTTTGTCCTGTGATCCTATCCTATGCCACTGATTGACTACTCTGTTTCTTAGCCAGTACCAAATGGTTTTGATGACCACTGCTTTATAATATAGTTTTAGATCTGGTACAGCTAGGCCACCCTCATTTGCTTTTTTTTCATTAATTCCCTTGAAATTCTTGACCTTTTGTTTTTCCAGATGAATTTGGTTGTAATTTTTTCTAGGTCAGTAAAATAAATTTTGGGGAGTTTGATTGGTATAGCACTAAATAAGTAGGTTAGTTTAGATAGTATTGTCATCTTTGTTATATTCACTCGACCTATCCAAGAGCACTTGATATTTTTCCAATTGTTTAGATCTGACTTTATTTGTGTGGAGAGTGTTTTGTATTTTTGCTCCTAGAGTTCCTGACTTTCTCTTGGCAGATATATTCCCAAATATTTTATACTATCAAAAGTTATTTTCTATGGAATTTCTCTTTATATCTCTTGCTGTTGCATTTTGTTGGTGATGTATAAAAATGCTGATGATTTATGTGGATTTATTCTGTATCCTGCAACTTTGCTAAAGTTGTAGATTATTTCTAATAGTTTTTTAGTTGATTCTCTAGGGTTCTCTAAGTATATCATCATATCATCTACAAAGAGTGATCATTTAGGACCAGATAAAAGTAAGGAAGCTCGGGTCTATGGGAAGCTGGCTGCCCTGGGTGTCAGGGGGCCTCCTTTCCTTACTGGTTGATCCTCACTGGACCTCGGCTACCTCTCATCTGAAAGGAAACACCAGGCCATCTTGGCACTTCCTTCCAGCTGTGGGTCCGTGATGTGTTCATTTATCTGGTCTGGTTGTGGATCAGACTTGTAGCTTCTTGATGGAGGGACTCTTGGTGAGGAAGTTTCCTCCACCAATGCAGGTCGCCATATGGCCATCGATGCTTGGTCTTAGAAAGGGCTGGAAGCAAGCAGAGATTATCTGAGGGGCTTGTCCAGCTTCTCACAGACATTACTGGGCAGGACTGGAACCTGGGACTTGTTGACTCTAGCCTCTGTGCCATATTTCTTCTCTTTTAGTGTACTGATTGTAGGTGAATGGAAGGCATCATGATGTAGACAGAGATAAGGACTGGACCTAGGATTTCATTGACAGAGGAAACTCCCTGCTGAGGAAATGTCTTCTACCAATCCAAGTAGCATCTTCTCTGCAACTTAGGGTCCCAGGAGTTGCTGGGACACTGAGAAATGAGGGGACTACCAGTGTCTGGGTTCTGATATCTGCCCTTGCTCATGAGAACATGGGGCACCGGTTGTTTGGACTCTCCTTGCTCTACTCTCCTGCCGGTGTGACCTTGGACAGGTCCCATATCCGCCTGGGCACATGATGATTCCTCTGAGTCCTGCGAGTGCACCGAGGATACTCTCATCTCTAGATGTAGGGACCCCAAGCAACTTCCCCTCTGAGGAGATGACTCTGAGGTCTCCCCTGTGGAGGGCCAAGCCCCCCACAGTGAACTTTCTTCAAACTTCCCCAGCTGCAGTCTCCAGCCTGGCAGGAGTGGGGCAGTCCCTCTCTGCTGGAACACGGCTGAAGTTGGCTGGATGCCCACCCGCCCTCTCAGCCATTTGTCTCC